>CAVNYN010204511.1:0-83329 GCA_963692815.1 Nyctanthes arbor-tristis
CCAACTTGAATTTCGGCCTAGAATTTCACCAATTTATTTTTTTGACATATTTCAATGTGATTTAAGCCCAAAAAAATTAAAAATCGAGTTTTGTTATTTTTTTAGGCACGTTTCAATGTGATTCAAGTTTAATAAAACTAAATAAAGAACTTCAATTGAGAGAGAATTTTTGAGTGTTTTGAGTGAAATTATAAAAGGAAAAACAAGCTAATAATAAAGAATGAAAACGTTGTGATCTTAAAACGAAAAAAAAATTTGGTAAAAAAAAAAAACCGGGTTGACCGAGTCGGGTTAAGCGGGTTGACCCGGGTTGGACCGAGTCGACCCGAAACCCGACCCTACCCGGTCGGGTCCTCTCTACCCCAACCCGCGGCCGACCCGATTGCTACAATAACCCGACCCGATCTGACCCGTTTCGGGCCGGTAGAGTCGGGTTTGTCGGATTACCGGATCGGATGCCTACCCCTAATAACAAGTACAAAACATAAAATTACTTATTACCAAAATCATGCCTTTTTCCAAATATTTAAAAAATCATGTTTTTATTTTCTTAAATCAGGATAGAGAGAGTGAGAGATTATTCCGAAATTGATGTTGCCATATCAAGAATTCAGTTACAAAATATGTTAAAAAAGATTATTTATATATATATAGAGAGAGAGAGATAGAGAGAGAGCAATATTGAGTTGTCATTTAAAAGGTACAAAAATCGCTGAGGAGTTGCAAACCAAGAATAATATATTCAGTATGCATAGGCCAGAGCACAAACTAGCTAGACACGATATGTGCTTGTTTCTATCCTTCTAATTTACCTTAATCGATTAGCTTTGGAAATTTCATACTCAAGCTCGTGTTCAGTTTCATAAATGTGACTTCTGTTCGAATCATTTTCTTAAAAATAAAAAGAGATTTGGGACGAACATGCATGTCATATATCCATTCGATGATGATATGCAATTTGCAACCCAAATTAATTGCCTTTACGTTTAACGTCTTAAATCTCTATAACATTATCTTAATACTGTTATTTTCAACTCTGATTTATTACCAAATTGAAGAATGGACTGTTTACTCCTGAGAGCATTACTAGAAATTGGGTATAACTAGATCATTGATTTTGAATTTTTTTCGTTTGGGTTTGTGTTTGTTACGTGATTGTTTAGTGGTGACATCTAAAGTGATTATGATGGTGGCATGGCATTTTGAAAAAAATGGCATGTGGTTTGGATGATCTTGATGTTTCAAAAATGGAGGTTATAGCAAACAACCACGCACTTGTGAGTCGTGGCCATGTGGATTTTCTTTAATAGGTTTGTACCTAATCCTTTTATTCTCTCACTTGTAAGGTTGTTAGTTGTCATTCTTTTTAGTAAAAAAAGCTTTGGACTAGAGTGTCACGGGCTACCATTGATGCCGCAATGTTTCCTTGCTAATACTTACTTCTATCACCGACCGAATGGAGGTTCTCTCCCCCACTCACAGATAAATGTAAGAAATGGCTGTCTGTCCATCTTACAACCATTTTTCCTCTTCTTCTTCCATTTCAATCATCTTCTCTTCTCTTCATGCTAAATCCCTGTCTTCGGTCGGCATCACCCTTGTGCGGTATTCTAGTTATATTTCCTTACTATAGGTCTATTAAACGGGTGTGTGCTTCATTTGGTTTGTGCATGTTACTCTAACTTTTGCTATTACTGGATTTTTGTGGGTTTTTCTTTTAATGGGTCTAATGTTCTTTGTTTAGCCATTTGTCACTTGTAAGAATTGTCCAAAAAATCTAGAAAACTTTTGGAAGCTGTGTAAATCCAATTTAATTTTTCTCTTAATTAGTTTCTTCTAGATAATCTATGATGATAAAACTTGTGACAGGTCATTGTGGTGTCCACAATTAGCTTTGTAGGTTGATGGTGACTTTTCATGACCGAGGTAGTAGAGAAAGGATGGTTGGTATGGTCTCGCAGAGATGGCCTTTGTCCTTGAAAAATTAAACCATGGTGAAGAAGAACAGTATAAGATAGAAGAAACTAGGAAACAGGCTCAATCTTAAGTAACATGACATTTAGTGTGATCACCTAGGTTTAATATTTCAACTTCCTTTGCCATTTGTACAAAGCACCCTTTGCATGTCTTCGCTATAATTATATTGTTGTTAGGTTTGAAGAGTGTGAAAATGCATGCAAAATTCTTGTATACATTCCTAATTAATGGTGACTTGGTATATATGATTATGTACTTACCAGACTGGTCAGTTGTACCGAGTTTAGTACTCTTAGAGTACAAATTTTTTTCTTGCGCTGTACTTATGTGACAATTTTTGATAAAAATTATCTCATTTACCTTATCATCCAGTTTATTTTGTGAAACTCATTATTTATGAAACTAATCGTGTGCGGAATTCATTATTTTGGAGTTACACTTACATGAATTTAGTGGCACAATATTAACTGAAACTAACAAGTGTATTTGTTATAAAAATGTAGAAACAGACTTGATAGTTGAAATCATTTCCATGTTAGAATATTTTAAATTTCAATGTTAGAATATTTTAAATTTTCAAGTATTATAACAGAAAATGTTTTTCTTTAAAAACAGGAAAACTTTTAAGTTTAATGAAACTAGTACTGCAACCGTGCGTTGCACGAGAAGGCATTCTAAAAATAACAAGTAAAAATGGAATAGACCATCAAGTAACGAATATTTAAAAATAAAAAAGAATCCAATATATATTCTACTGTACTTTTAAAATAAATAATCTCTAATATATTGATCAACTTGATAATATATACTTGTGTCAAACAATTAGTCTCGATCTAACACCATATATACTGGGTTGACCATATAGTATCTTGACAAAGTTTTTCCCTCTTATTTCAGTATATTGTGGAATCCTAAAATTCATTAGCTATGTCAATGTTTATTTAATTATTAAGTGGGTTAATCGCTAGCTAAATATGAGAGGAAATTAACAAAAGTTAATATTGTAATTCCCCAATTTTTCTCGAGGGATTAAACTAAAACATTTAGCACCAAGTCATTTTATCTTTCATTTTTCTTTTTAACATTATTTTGACATAATAATATAATAATTTGGGCTAATTTATAAACACAGCTTTTATCATATATGTGAACCTAACGAACATGTTCTAATTAAACCTATAATAATATCCAAAACTTATATACAAATAATATTTATGATGTCTATAAAATATTTCCATACAGCTCGATAAAAAAACTCAAAATATATATATATATATAACTGGCAAAACCGATTCTGTACATTATATAATTAGCAAAAAAGAGATAATTAAAGCAAAAATAAGAAACTTATTCAAAAATAATAAAGATTTCAGTGGATATTTTGAAAAACTACCGACACATTAGTTGGATCCAAATTTCAATAAGAACCCAATTTAAAAGTGAGTCTTTTCTTCATCCCTCAAGCTAAACTATAGCTCTAGATTTTGGGTAATCAATCCTCCTGATTGCTCTTCGTTGAAGGCCATATCATTCAAAAATAAGTGTAAAAGTTTAAATACTATGCCTAAATGGTAAGAAATTCAGTCTAACACGTGGCCCTCAAGCCAGTTGTATCCAAATCACGTATTCTCCAACTTTCTGAGAACCTAAATGAATTCGCTGTTCATATCTCCCTATAAAACATAGGGAAGCAATAATAGTAAATAATAATAATAATGAGTGATTTAGCTTTCAAAAGATTACAGCCTTGATTGCGAAATACCACCAATCATACTTAAAAACCTTTGATTGTGAAACACCACCAATCATCCTTAAAAACCTCTAGTGCTTCCTTATAATTTTTTCTTATTTTATTTTCTACCATACCATGGTTGCATAAAATATAAATATTAACCAACAACACTTGATTATCATTCAATAACATCAAATTCTAAGAGAGAAATGAAGAAAACTTTGAAACTTTCAAACATATACTTTCAAAGCAGCACAAAATGATCAAAAATTTTATATGTAATTTGAGAGCAAAAAATACAGGACTTCAATCCTTACATGCGTAGCATGACTGCCACTATAGGAGTCAAACACGAAAACTTCTCTTAGCCAAGAATGACTATATCCATGGAAACTTGAAACAACAATAACATTATATTAGATTTATATAACAGAAACTGGAGTAGTCATATTCATGTGCTTTGTTAAAATAAAGGTGCGAAACTGATATAAAGAATCCACAAATAAAGAATGCATGTACTTAGGAAAATTATTTGAACTAAAAAGTACGACTCCAATTCGAGATAGATAAAAATAACATACCTTAGTTTGTATTAGTCAACTAAAGTGATGGCAATATAATATCCATACAGAATAAGGTCTGAAATTTCTTATGAACTAATAGATCTACACTATAAATAAAAGAGATTGTACGATATATTGAATTGATATAGTAAAGATAATTCAGAAAATTATTAAATAATTGAGAGATTTATTGAAAGCTTTAATTCAAACGAGTGAATTTTTTAAAAATGGATAATCCAACTAATTTTTTCACTTTTCTAGTATTTTTCTACTTGTCTAATATCTTCTTGAATTCACTTTAAGTATTTAGACCAAATTATTAAATCCACCGCAGCCTCTAAACCAAATTCTCAACCAATTGAACCCTGAAATCAATAGCCTAAGTCCATATGAACTCCCTTTTGTCAAAGAAAATAAATCACCAAGATTTTAGCATTGATTTAGGAAATTAAGATGCATTATCACAGAGATTTTAGCATTGATTTAGGAAATAAAATGCATATGGTAGAGATTTTAGAAAGAGGATTAGGAAATAATTAAAAGCATTGAGAGAATTAACAATTAGAATAGTAGATTAGGAAATAAGAATCCTCCGGCACTCGAAAGGGAAAGATGGGAAGAAAGAGAAGGAAATTTGCAGCGAAAATTGGGGGAAAAAGCAGGAGAGGAGCCAGGATTTTTCTCAGGGCCGTCGGATTCATTTTTTTATTATTTTTTTAGAGGTGTGGTTGAAAATTTTACAAATTGTCTAATGAAGAGATATCCATGTAATGACTAATAAACACAAATCTAATATGAGTGTCCTTTTAAAACAAATATATAATAATATGTGTATATTAGGATATACAGATTCCTACATCGGATTACATAACAAAATAGAAAAAGATTGAGTGTTATAAAAGTAGATATTAAAAATGCAATTTTCAAAGAGAATTGAATTGTGTCTCACATCGGGTTGATAGCAAACAACAGCTGAGGATGTACTTTATAAAATTAAAATGGAAGATATGTTATTTAAGGCGGATGAAATCTCACATCGAATTAAGAATATAATATTGTCTAATGAAGAGATATCCATGTCATAACTAATAAACACAAATCTAATATGAGTGTCCTTTTAAAACAAATATATATAATAATATGTGCATATTAGAATGTACAGATTCCCACATTAGATTACATAATAAAATAGAAAAAAGTTGAGTGTTATTAAAGTGGATGTTGAAAATGCAATTTCCAAAGAGAATTGAATTGTGTTCCACAACGGGTTGATAGCAAACAACGTCTGAGGGTATACTTTATAAAATTAAAATAGAAGGTATGTGATTTAAGGCATATGAAATCTCACATCAGATTAAGAATATAATATTATTTAGCTGAGTCTATATAAAAGTGGAAGTTGGAAAGCATTTAATATAATTTTTATTTGTCTACCTATTGATTTTCAGCCCAATTACAGTTAAAAGTTTTTTTCTATACAAGATAGTTGATTTTGAGCTAGGGAAAACAGTGCACTCAGCCCAAAAATCAAATGGCATGTGGCATGAGACAAGGCGGTCACATCACAAAAGGTACCGTAAAAGAATGACTACAACAATTACAGTACTGAAATGGGTGAGAAAAATAAGAAGGCAACTTAAATGCCTTTATATATATATATATATATAGATAATTCCCGTTCACAGTTTGGAATCAAAACCATAGGCATTTGTGAGAAATATATGGTATTATTACACTATTATCATTATATTATGTCGATAGAAAACTACCATCTCTGAATTTTAAAATTAGGCTTGTGGGGAAAAATGATAGCATTACATATGAGAATAGGAATTTAAAACAAACATTTAAGAAAAAGAATTTAAAAGGCAAATTCCGCATGATCTTTTGCCCAAATTTATGTTAAATGAGCATCACCAATTTTATTAGGTGATTTTTAAATTTTCAAATTGACAAAAATTTATGGATTTGGATGTATGTTGATTAGTGCCGTCTAGAATCTTTTCCTTCCTCTTTTTCTCTCCATCCCTCCTCTATCTATATATTATTTGTTTGTTTAATTGAAATAAATGACTAAAGAAACCTGATTTACGCAATTATTAAAAAATGGTCTGATTTGTGAAATATAAAATTGTAAACGTTGGGTACACTGTAACTTTCCCTACTAAAAGAATTCAAATGAATGGTTAAAAACAAAAAGGAATATGAAAAACCAAATAAACTAATCGTTTACAAAATAAATTATTTTGCCAGAAAATAATAAAAATAATTTTTTTCAAAAAGTACCGTAAGATTATCGGTGTGGTTCCCTTTTATTTTATTTATTTATTTATTTATTTTTGAAAATAGAAATTTATTGCATTTCCTCCATATTAGCATCATACATAATCGAGGTGGCGAGGAAATCCGCTACCTCATTCCAAGTACAATAACTACCCAAATGAAATGAAGCTCTAGCAAGCTTGTGGGCAGGCATATTACATGTACGATTCACAAAGTTGACACTATACTCCACTAAGTTTCTAATCAAACTTTTGCAATCATCAATAATCATCCCAAGCTCAAAATGATCTAGTTTAGAAGCATGAAACACGTCCACTACTTGCTTAGCATCCATTTCGAAGATAACCTTAGGGAAGTTTTTCAAGTTCATCCAGATTATGGCTTCTCGCAACCCCAATGCCTCAGCTTCCACCGAGGTAAATATCCCAGGCAGTATCTTCGAGCAGCAACCCATGCATTCGCCAAGATGGTTCCGGATCACCATGCCAAAGCCTATAATTTCTTGGCCCATCGGAATCACCGCATCGATATTACATTTGACACTACCTTCGCACAGTTTGGACCATTTAATTCCTTCTCTAGCTACTGTCCCTGGCGTCTTATTATGCTTGTGAAATTGCAGCCACTCCTAAAAGCGAAGATACTTTGTATTGTTGTGAGAGAAGCACCTGTCCACAACTTTGAATTCCTTTGCTTCCATATACTCCAACATCCCATAAAAACTCTTTGACATATTTCTTCGCTGCTATTCTTCGACAGGGGAAACATCCAACTCTTAAAACAATCAATGTCATGAGGAGGAACTCGAATACCGGCCACTCTCTAGCAGTTTTGTGCAAATAGGCAATGGCAAGGAACGTGGAGCACACTTTCATCAGCCGTACCACACATCACACAAGTAAAGTCTACTTGTATGCCCCGGTGGATCAGTGTCAATCTTGTCGGTACACACTCCTACATGCATGCCAAAGGAAATGGAGAACTTTTGGGAGAACGGATACCTTCCAAAGTTTGAGCGACTCTCCTTCAATATGTAATCCTTCCTCTTCACCAAACTTATCCATAGCCACTCTATAGCCTGATTTTACTGCATATCTGTCATGTTCACAAAAAGTTTAAATAAATTTATCCTCAATTGGTTGCATTGGAATAGGAATCTTGAGGATAGCCATGAGATCGGTTTGCTGAAAAACCTGATGCAACATGTCATAATTCCATTGACCCGTTTCTAGCATGATTAGATCAAAGACCTTTAGTGCCCCTAGTTCCTGAATAACCAGAGTCTTCACATAGAAGTTATTCTCTTCCTGTAACCAAGGGTCGTCCCAAACATTAACCTACCTACCATCACCAATGCACCATCTATAGTCTCTCTCCAACAAAGCTTGTGAACTGCGAATGCTCGTCCAAGTATAGCTCGGACCATGGCCAGGTTTGGCTGATAAGAAATTCCCTCTACGAAAATATTTATCTTTACCAGTTGATTAACAAGAGCATTAGGGTTAGAAAGCAAATTCCAACCCTATTTCCCAAGGATCGCTAGATTAAAACCCACTCCTCCTTGTTCTTTCCACACACATAATTTCTCCCCTCTGTACCGGTTGATCCCTTTCTTTTCACTGCTACTCGAACCCTACCAAAAGGAGTTCATCATCCTTTGGAGCTCTTCACAAAACAAGATAGGTAGTAGAAAAGTATTCATGCAATATGCTGGAATTGATTGAGCAACACTATTAATGAGAATAAAACGTCCACCTCTAGACAAAAACTTCTCTTTCCGCCCTTTTAATTTCTTCCCTAGCCGTTCTCGAATGAAGCTAAATACCTCATTTTTCTTTCTACCCACTAGCGAAGGCATGCCAAATACCGGCTTGTATTGATCAAGGTCGTAACTCCCAGAATAGATGATAGAGCTATCCTAACCGAGTTCCCAACATTTGCACTCCAAAACACCCCAGGTTTGTCAAAATTCGCTGCTTACCCTGAAGCTTTCTCATACTCAATCAAAATCCTTTTCAACTTTTGACATTCAGTACTTGTTGCCCCTGAAAAAGAGAAAACTATCATCAACAAAGAATAAATGAGACACAGTTGGCACTCGCCTAGCCGATCTCAACCGTGAATGTCTCCTCTCACTTCCTCTCTCTGGAATAAAGTAGACAAACCCTCCACACAAAGAATGAAAAGATACAGAGATAATGGATCCCCTTTGTCATAGTCCTCTCTTCGGCTGAATAGGTCCAACCTCCTGTCCATTAAACACCACTATATAGACCACTGTAGAAATACACAACATGATGCGATTCACCTATTCCAAATGGAATCCCAATTTCAGCGTAATATTCTTCAAGAAATCCCAACTTACTCTATCATATGCTTTAGAAATTTCAATCTTTGGAGCCACATTTCCCTTTTACCCTCTTTTTCATGTAATGAATAATTTCAAACACTACCAGAGTATTGTCAGTAATGGCCCAACCAGGAACAAAGGCAGATTTCGTAGCAGAAATGATGTTATGCAGCACATATTTCAATCTGTTTGCCATTACTTTAGAAATAAGTTTGTAGAGCACATTACACAAAGCGATCAGACGAAACTCCTTCATAGTCTTAAGATAATCACATTTAGGGATGATTGTAATAAGTGTATTATTCAAAGTCTTAGGAAACTCCTTCCTGGTAATCCATCCACAACAAGCCTCAAATATTCCATCTCTTATCTTTGGCCACACATTCTGAAAGAAGGCCGCATTCAAGCCATCGGGTCCTGGAGATTTATCTGGATGTATCTGGAACAGCGATGTTGCAACTCTTCTTTGGTAAAAGGAGCAAGTAGCCGATCATTATCCTCGCTAGTCACCTTCATGCTCACGCTATCTAGCATATCATTTATACAAATATTGGCTCCTCATAAAGCTGCTAGAAATATTGTTGAATTACAATGCATATTCCCTTAGAGTCTTCATGCCACTGACCATTTCCATCCTGAAACCGAGTGATTCTATTCCGTCTCCTTTTATTCAACGCAACAGCATGAAAGAACTTCGTATTGGACTCACTGCCTTCAAGCCGAAAGTTCTTGGCATGCTGTTTCCAATATGATTCCTCTGCCAATAATACATTACCTAGTTTTGCCTTCTTTGCCTTGATCATCACTAAATCACGTGTATTCCCTCTTCCACGCAAATCACTAATTTCCACCTTAAGCGTATCAATTTGCTGCTTGAATTTATTTGCATTATACCGTTTCTACTTTTCCAGGACAGTGCTACAGTTGTTCAACCGCTGCAAGACGTCCAATTGCAAATTCAAGCGAAGTCCAGACTACACCACTTCTTGGAAGTCCGGTTCCTTTAGCCACGTGTCTCAAATCTGAACCGCCATCTCTTCTTCTTCTTTCAATGACCTCAGTATCCAGTAGTATAGGGGCATGATCAGAGACGGGATCAACTAAATTATACAGTCGGGCTTTAGGAAAATTCTGCAACCAAGAGTTCGTCACAAGAGCTCTATCTAAGCATTCTTCAACCCATTTATCAGTTCCTCTTCCCCTCTCCCATGTGAATTTATGTCCAATTAGAGGCAAATCATGCAGTCCACTATCAGAAATAGTTTGTCAAAATCCATTCATTAAATGTATCTGGTGTGGAGTTCTCCCATTTTTATCTTCATCCGAGAGAATGTCGTTAAAATTGCCAATAATGCACCATGGTAAAATAGCCATATTACTGAGGCTTGGCATGAGATTCCAAGATGCTTGACGTCAACTTCTATCTGGCAAACGATAAAATCAGTCACCCTCCATGTTTCCACCCACTCTTCTTTAACCTCCAAGTCAATGTGATTCTGAGAAAAAAAGAACTGTACATTCCTCTGCAAACTTCCATAAGGCCCCAAGTCCTCCACTACGCCCAATCCTATCCATAGCAAAGGCAGCCTCAAACCCAAATTGCACCCTTAGTTCTTCAATCCACGAAGCAGTAGAAATTGTTTCAGATAGAAAAATAATTTTCGGTCGGCGAGATTTCACAATTTCCGAAAGGATTGGAATTGCACGGGGGTTGCCAAGTCGCCGGCAATTCCTACTTAAACATATCATGATGCCTAGAGTCCAAGAATTGTTTCTTCCTCTGTCGAGAAAGCCACTTTCACAAACTGAAAATCCATGGCAACAAACAAAAACAATACCGAAATCAATCAAGACTAACAACCATCATCAAGATGGATAACCTTCTTACCCTTTAAGAAAAGGGATATTCAGAACTCTCCATTCGAGAGAGAAAACCTAACCGTCATTAAAAAAAAAAAAAAAAAAAATCCAAATTTGAACCTGTTTTGGTATGGTGTTTTGGTATGGTTCCCTTTTATTAAAAAATCAATCAATGAAATACCTGAGAGGGGCATTCTTGGAGATTTTTCATTTGTGCTAACAGTCGCATTCTTAGCATTAATACATAATCTTGTTCCAGGAAAGTTGATGGGCACTAAGATTATTCCCTTTACAAAAAAAATCAAATAGGGATAGCAAACTCTATTTGAATATTAATTATTTCATCCATTGATCAGCGTAGATGATCAGATGAAATTTTTTTTTATCATAAGGGTGATCATAAGCACTAGTGCAATGCACAAATAGTTTGTGTGGAATTGTGATGAAAACATAACAAAAGAAAAGAAAAATGCTGTTAATTATCCTCTGTTTATTATGTTCAACTCTATTTGCAGTAATAGTACCTAGGCTTATCCGATCACCATCACTGTTCTATTAAACAATAATCTTTGCAATCTTATCAAGAAACAGAATATATATATATATATATATATATAGACACACACATATATAAATGAATTAATAGACCGAATCAAACATGTGAAAGCAAGTCAATCAAAATTGGAGCAAATTTATTCAATCTTATATTGTATAATACTAATAGAGAATTTGAAATAGGAGAGGAGATAAATATATATATATATATAAGTGCATCAAAATTGGTTAAACCAGAATATAAAATCTTAAGGCAGAATGGAGACAAAGGATGCATCCACTATAACAATAATTAAAGTACCCAACCTGATACCTTTTTTTTTCTAATGATTGAACGTTCACAACGAAGTTGAATTTGTTCCCCCAAAATTTCCAATAAAACGGTAATTAAGATTATGCACCTCAAGTCTCATCAACAGTGGCATCCGAACAGATGGTTGAAGGGATAATCGAAGCTTGATGACCTGTAGCCAACACTGAAAAAAATTTTGAACCCACAAAACAACTCATACCTGGTAAATTTCGCAAAATATCCCTAGCTAGCCTTTAGGTTCATTTGCACTTTTGGCCCCAGCCTTTCAATCTAGATGAGTAGGGCTTTAATCTTTCAGAAATAGTGGTTACATACACATTCTTAACTGAATGATAATTGAAGAGTAATATGATCATTACATTTATTTAAAAAATTTAACAATAAAGTCATATCATTTACAGCAAAGCGCATTCTTGATGCATTCAAGCACACACTTGACACTGTTGATGATTCTCCCCATACACTTGAATTTTTTTTTAAGGCCTCTGAGACAACCGGCTATGCAAAGTAAATACTTATAGATCGCCAAAGAAATAAGAAACATTGTTATATTTATAGTGCCTATTACTGATAAAGTCCAAGATCCGAAGAGACACCTCTTGTATAAGGTGTGCCAGAACCAATTCTTTCCTCCAGCCTTACTGATGTTGCCTATTATATGAATTGATAAAACGCTACTAATGGTTCCTAAACTAGGTGATACACACGCAAGATGAAATAAGCACTTTTTTTGGATGAAGAAATGAAATCTATATTGTAGTAAGGCTCCGTATTCCCTTCCAAAAGGCGTCAACCACTGCGAGAAAAGACAAGCTGTGGAACCAACCAAAGTACACTTGATAAGTATTGATTTATGATGTTTAAATCCCATATATATGTTGTTAATTATGTGATATTATATTTAAAAGTTCGTATTTAAGGTTAATTTGATAAATTGTAGGTTGAATTCAAGAGGAAGTCAAAATGGACGATTTTGGATTAATTGCGCATGAATTGTGAAGTGCGGGGACCAAAAAGAGCATGGTAAAAAGTTGAAGGACCGCAAACAAAGAAAACTGCGTGAAGGGTGGCATGCAGCCACATGGCCAATCTATGCGGTCGTATGGGTAAGCAGAATGCAGCCAGAGAGGATGGATGTGGCCGCACGTAGGCCACATGTAAATGCAAAAGACCCCATACGGCCGCATGGATCCCTCATGCGGCCCATGGTGCTATTTTCGCGAGATTTTGAGTTTTCTTATTTTAACTGGGATTCTTTCTTTAGCAAGCTTTGTGCACGATTTTTATCTTTTTCTTAAGTTTTCTTATACCTTATAAAAGGGGTCTAGGTTAGTATTCAAAGGAGATACACAATACATAAAACACTATAGAAAATGGGAGGAAAAACACAAGACTTTTTGGATATTCGGGGATTCGGTTCAAGATTCAAGAAGGGGAAGCTCGGTGCAAGACTTCTTCACCTTATTCAAGTTCTAACTACCCGGATTATGCGTTTATTTATTTATGTTTTTTATTCATAATGTGTAACTGAGTTTAAGTTGGGACAAACGATATAACCTAGTTGGGACCTTTGTCATGTTTTTCATGCTGAATTTATATAATTAATTCTTATGTTAAATTCTTATTGGTATATTGTTTTGTCTTCATCTATGTGGCCACAGGATGAATGAATGCATGGACTTTTGTTGAATTTGAGAGAAGAATATTTAAGTTAGCTTATACAATAAGAATCATTAATTTAGACAAGAGAAAGAGATTTGCTTGTAGTTAGTGCGATCATGTAGAGTGAACTTCGAGGAGGCTTACATAAATCTCTTGTTGACTAATGCACTTAAGAGGGCTGTTAATGCACTCGCTTAGAGATCGGTGAGGAGGCTTAATTTTGTACGATTAGCTAGTTTCAAGAGGAGTAGTTAGTTAATTTCGTGAGATTCGATCGGTAAATTGGATTAGTTGTCGTTAGACTAGGTGATCCAACTATGGTAAAATCGTGAGTCCTAACTCATATCAATCGTATATTTCTCTATAGATCTTTGTATATATTTTATTTTCTTAATTTTATTTACTTGTTTATTTATTCTATTTTCTCAAACACAAAAGATTTGATCATTTAAATAAAATTGGAACTAATAATTTCTATATTCAATCCGATCCTCGTGGGAACGAGATCGTGGGCTCATTGTCCACTATATTACTTCTTCAATATGTACACTTATGGATTTCATACACACATTTTACAAGAACAAGCCTTTGAACATTATGCAATGAAGGCCTTTCGACCGAGGCAGCAAATAGACAACATATGATTGAAGAAAGCAGAGAAACCAAACTATTCCTCTTAGCATGCTCCTTCTAGGCGATGAACATCAGTAGTAGTATCTGAACGATTTCGTGTTGATACTTCCCAACTTAGGATTCATGTTGTTTGCTTGTTCTTGGAAGTAAGTATTTCTAATGGACTTCACCAACAGACCGAATATGAAGCAAACGAAAAAGAGAATCATAATGACGGGATGTACCCGAATTCCATTTTCTTCTCTAGAACTAGATGGTGGTGGTGATTATGGGCCATCAACAACGAAATTTGCCACCACCACACAAGTATCTAAAGCTGAAATAATTGCAGGGATACCAAAACGCAAATGGCCATGATGTTATTGTTAGGTTTATTGTCAAAAATAATTCAAAGTTGAAAATAAAAAGGAAAGGGAAAGAAGTAAAATTCTAGGAGGAAAAGGAATCCAAATCATAGAAAGACTGTCTTGTCTTCTAAGGAAACGAAACCTATAAATAGAGATGTTTTCTTCTTCTTTTATATACATAAGTGGTACAAGTTAGTTGAGAGAAAAATTAGTGAGTCTAGCACGTTGAAGAGTTTTCTTATAACTCTTTGTGGTTTGTTCAAAGGGTAAAAAATTATGTGTGGTAAAACTCGGGATGATTTTCTCGGTGTCACTAGGGTCGGGTCAGAGAGTCTTGTGAAGAAAAATAGTTGCCTAGCGTCTTGAGATTTCTTGTGTTGTTTGCTGGTAGGACAAATGGTAGAAGTTGGTAGATGCGATAAAGCTTGTTATATTTTTCTTGTAATACTTGAAGGATGGGTTTTGGCGAGTGAAAATTCTGTATGGTTGCAACGACTTTAATCATATAGTGAAAAGTTTTGATAGTCCGTTAAATTCATCTTCGTCTTTTATTTTTCTTGTCTGAATTAAATTCCTTGAACAACGGTCCTGCGGGCGTAATTGGGGAATTTACATTAATTCCCAACAGTGGTATCAAAGTATCAGGTTTTGGTCGAGGTGCAGCAGAGGAAAAATATGACATACGAAGTGTTGAGAATCAAGTTTGACTTGTTACAACAAGTCTGGAATTTTTTGATTTTGATTCGACAATTTAAAGCTTCCAAAAGAAAACATTTTCCTTGTTCTAATAAAGTTGTTGGAGCCAATATAAGCGATAATGATTGAGAAGATTTATATTTGAAACCAGGATGTGTCTTCATCTTGTCAGGAATGTTCTTGCAAATATTCATGCTATGAAGAAACTGTGGCATCAATTTGGAGAGGTGCATCTGGCAAGAGGTTCTTCAAATTTATTGCACTTGGAAAAATTATTTAGTTCTTTGAGAGTTAGTGCAGATACAAAAATTCTCAATGAGATCGTCTGGGGACTGGTGGTTGTTGCAACTTATTGGTGTCGTAGACTGACTGGCCACGTGAGAAAACATTGTTCAAGTGGAGCAGGTTCGACTACTGTTCAGATTTGGACAATCCGAGTCTCTTGGTGTGAGGGGCGGTAGAGATGTGCTATGAAGTATGTGGGTACATTCTCATGGTGTGTCGCTAGGTGTCATGGTAAAGGATGTCTGTTATTTCTAGCGGTTGTATTTACACACGGGCATTGGTTGACAATGATGTAGGAGTGTGTTTGTAGTAATGTCGATGGCTGATGAGCTCTCTGAAAAGCTAATAAGAGAGTTGCAGCACAAATATCAGCAAGTTTATTTCGACATTGAGCCGATGAAATGCTTGAAATTTGTTGTTAATTCTAAGTGATTATACTCATGTGGTGGAGTATGGGACTGTTAAAGTGTGTCAAAGGCTTGCATGGTAATTTCTCAAGTATTGTGTACAAGACTAGAGAAGATGAAGATTTTGACTTATTTTTTGTAAGGTGAAGATTGTTGGATTTGTTGCCAAAAATAATCCAAGGTTGAAAGTAAAAAGGAAAGGGAAAGGAGTAGAATTATAGGAGGAAAAGGAATTCAAATCATAGAAGGATTGTCTTGTCTTATAAGGAAACGAAGCCTATAAATAGAGATGTTTTCTTCTTCTTTTATATACACAAGTGGTACAAGTGAGTTGAAAGAAAAATTAGTGAGTCTAGCACCTTGAAGAGTTTTCTTGTAACTCTTGTTCGAAGGGTAGAAAATTAGGTGTGGTAAAACTCGGGGTGATTTTCTCGGTGTCACTTGGGTCGGATTAGAGAGTCTTGTGAAAAAAATAGTAGTCTAACGTCTTGAGATTTCTTGTGTTGTTTGTTGGTTGAGCAAAGGGTAGAAATTGGTAGATGCGATAAAGCTTGTTATATTTTTCTTGTAATACTTGGAGAATGAGTTTTGACGAGTGAAAATTCTGTATGGATGTAGCGACTTTAATCATATAGTGGAAAGCTTTGACAGTCTGTTAAATTCATCTTCGTCTTTTATTTTTTTTGTCTCAATTAAATTCCTTTAACAACGATCCTACAGGAGTAATCGAGGGATTTACATTAATTTCCATCAGTTATAACATGCGAGCCGAGAATGTAAAGACAACGAGGGGCAGCATCACCTCACGAGTCGACAGCTTTTCTTGTGTCTTCTTATCGCGTTGTAACTCGTTTCTAAAAAATCTATGACCAGATATTCCAACCGCAATCAATACCAATATGTAGAATAGAAGCCCTAGTGTTTCTCCATCACCATTAATGCATTCCGATTATTTTTTTACTAGTACTGCATTGAACAGAAAGTGTTGACATCACAAGCAATCCCAATCCCTACAAGCACATGATCGATCGAGTTACAACTAGTAGTCTCCTTTAATTTTTTCACAGTTACAATTCATAATGATCTATACAACATTAGAGATCAATATATTTAATTAATGTTATTATAAATACGTACAATGGTGTAGGCAACGCTGTTGGCAAGGCGGATTGAGTTGATGCTCAGGATTTCATGATCGTAAAGCCAAAAATAAACTATTGGGAATAATGCAAGTGAACTACCTTCCCATGTGTTTACAATTGTAGCAGCAACCAGCACGCGTTGTTTCCAAACTTTTGTAAGGTACGTGTTCCTCAATGACATTAGCAATGGGCTCAATTGATTAACAATTACAAATACTTGATGATGCACCAACAAGCGAGTCAAAAAGTTCTTATAAAAAGAAATATATATATATATTATTGATCCAAAATAGACGAATAATTAGCACATATTGTTCTTTTATTTCTATACACACACACACACAAAAGTTTAAAAAAAATTTTCCCCCAACATATATTCCTTGACCCAACTGGGCTGGCTTTTTTTTACCCTGCTATAAAAATGCTTACCCCTATGTAGTGCCATTTTTAATTTTGCTTCCTGGAAAAATTAAAGTAAAATAAAATAATGATGGTGAAAAGAGTGAAAATATATGAGATTAATTAATAACATTTTATAAACGAGCAACAAAAATGTTGCATAAATTTTATACCATACTATATTACGTGTATGGAGGTTAAGTTGCGAGAAATCATTAGTATCTGAATGTGTACAGTGTACTAATTGTCTTCTAAAACGCATATGTGAATTGTGATACATGTAGAAATTAAAATAGTAATATATTTTTTCTCTTATTATTTCTAATACTAAATAAAAGTTAATTACATTCTTGTTATCAATTTAATTAATATAAATTAGTTTGAATTAGTAGGCAAAGATTCCAGTTTACCTAATTAAAAACTGTCATGCATGGTGAACGTAAAAAAATTAAATTATTAAATTTCTACCTTTACCCCAGATTTGGAGAATCCTCAAACCAATTAAATTGCAATGGCCCTAAAAAAGTTTATGAATAGTGGTGGGTGTCGCATCCAACAAATAATAATAAATTTGCTTTAAAGTTTTAAAAATTGCAATAGTGGTAAGCAAGGTGGTATCCACATACACTAATCAGATTTAATTTTTCTAAAATGAAATGACTTAATTAGAAAAAATGGAGGTTTTGATCTTGACGAACAAAATAAAATAAAGTAAATTAAAATGTAAATCCAGAGAAATGATTTAAAATGTGGAATTTCAAACAAAATGCAAATTGACAAGAAAATAATATATATATATATATATGATATATGATAAATATCCAGCCGAAGCTAAAATTTCAGAATTGATTCCAATAATTAATTATTGATGTAAATATAATACTCTTTATTATCTCCCTAAATTAGTTATAGTTATTGATACGATCAAACAACTTATTATTCCTTACTTTTTCGGTAACCAAGAGACGCTCATTGATTATTTCCTTTGCTAACAAACAACCCTAGAAACACTGTCAGGATTTACTTTCTCAGCAACATTAAGCAATACAAAGACTATCAATTCTAACCAATAAATAAATATGATCAATTCATTTAGTTTGGGTTATATATTTCTATAACATGGATTGAACGCCTTAATTATATCCAATTTATTGTTTTACCACTTTGAATTTCTAAACAATTATAGATCCAAAATTCTAACTGACAATATATCATTCCAATAATTATATAATGTGTACTTTGAATAATCAATCAGAATAATAATAATTATAATAATAATAAAAAACAAGATAAATATATAAATAGGCCAAGAATAAAAAATATAATAAAATCAATTAAATATCAAAATTGTCATAGAACCAAAACTTCAATAAAATCTTGTGTTGAAAAAAGATAAATTAGTTAGTCATGACGGAATAAAAATCACCAAAAGATTATTGTCCTTCACTTCGCTGACGTGAGAGAAGACGCAGCCACTCTTCTGTCCCGAAATCCGTCCGCCAGTTCACGTTCAAAATCAATCCTCCGAAAACTGGCGTCTCCAATTGGAAACCCTTCAAGTGAAAGTATTGGGCCGTTTTTCTTCTCCTTCCTGGCCCGTCTCGTTTCCTTCTTATCTCACGAATGAATTTGCTTCCAAGACTTCACCTGTTGGCCCAAGTCGGCAAAGTCAAAACCCATTTATTTCTTTTCTTTTCCACGTTTCCATTTAAATACAATCTGGCTAAATTCAATTTCTCAAATCCATCTTGTCGATCCAAAACAAGCGTGCTCATGCCTTAAAAAAAAGTTCACTTCGGATTGATGAATTTTCTGAGCTCCAATTTCTCTTTTAAAATTTGTTGAATTGTGTTATTTTGATTCAATTCTTCCATCTATTCCATAAAACACAAATTTCAATTAATATGTAAATATTAGACACTAAAGGTAATAATCAAAGTATAAGGAAAATAATATAGTTTATATAGCATTTATACACTTTATTAAATTCCCCCACACTTAGACAATGCTTGCACTCAAGCATTCAAAGCTCAAGTTTATTATTGAAATTCTCTTAATTTTTCTTGCCCTACTCTTACTCATCCTTCTATAACCCAAACTATCGTGCTTCATTGATTTAATTTTAACTCAACAAACAACCAGCTACAAATAGAATAAATTTCCATCAACCAAACAAATGACCAATCGCAACTTCTTAAAGTCCAAATGTTATGGGATTTAACACCCTCACAAATAGGATTAACTCATTTCACTTAAAGCGTTTAAGAGTGTTGAAATATACTCTCAAGTCAATAAACAGAAGATCCTTATCATAGGCTTGCTAATATATCACATTGGCTCCACCAATGCAAGTTAGGGTCTTTAACTTGGTTGTAATGGGGCTTGGGTAAAGTGGGATGGGAAGGGCTTTTCAGGCTAAATTAATTGAAGAAATGTATAAACTCTATGAAAATTCAACCAATACCCTCACGTAATATATCCTTCCCTTCCATCGATGCACTATAAGCAATTAAAGCCTAGATTATTCAAATAATAATAAACTGAAAATAATATAAACTAAAACCAAGAATACTCAAAGGATTTTTTTTCTTTTTTTTTTCTTCTTTTCCTCCTTCTCTTTCCCCTCTTTTCCCTTCATATTTTTCTTTTTTTTTTTCTTTGTATTTCTCCTCTTCTAAATCAAGAAACAAGCTAGATTGCACTTGAACAGTTCATCCCCAACCACATGTTTCATATTTTCACTTTGAAAGAATAATGAGATCAAGATATAAACCCTTCAACTCCAACACCTCAAATTTTTTCAAGAATAAGTTAAAACTCATGAAAACAATCTTATATATTCCTTCAATTTAAAGGTTCAAGTGAAGTGGAGATTAACAAGGAAAATGATCTTTCATGGCTTGTAATGTGGTAAATTTATAATAAAAAGGCTCAAAGCTCAAAGTTGGCTCTCTAGGGGTATGTACATCATGGTAGGCTCTTTTAAGAAAGCTAAATTTAGCTTTACCACATGCCCTTATTAAAATAGTGCATTCAAATTCCAGAGAGGCATCACAACATGCACAACAAGCAAGTTCTAGAAGATTTCCGGCATGCATGACAATCACACAATAAAGGGAATGGAGCATAAAATATCGTAAATGCTCATAAGCCAAAAAGCTCACAAATTAAGGTTCATATGTGTATTAAATCCTACACATTTTTTATCCATTCAATCATCAAGAGCAATCAGACACTGTACAGTAGATAAGAATTCAACTGTCCCTGCTAATTTCCCATCATGTCTCAATTCATCTCAACAATGCACAACAATTCAGATCACATCGAGACAAGCAATAGTAGAATCTAGAATTTAGAAGAGAATTGAATTTTTTTTTCAAAAATTTTTTATTTCGGAGCAAAAATCAACAAAAATGAAACTAGAATAACATAAATGAACAAAAAATCAAGTACTCAATTAAAAGAATTAAAGGAACTAAAACTAATCAAATTTAAAACAAAAACAAAAATATGTTAAGAGCCCTCCCCCACACCAAACGTTGTCCTCAATGTTTCAAAAACAGAAATTTCAAAGGACAAAATAAAATAGTAAAAGAGGGGAATCCCTTGAAATTTTGAAGCATCATGGAGAGGACAGTGTTAGATGTTTGAAAAGTTTTCTTCGAAGAATCATAGCTCAAAACCCAAAAATCTCCTTGAATAAGACGCGGGCACAGTTTACATCCATATTTTTCTTCTAATTGCCCTTTCATGAGGCGTGACCATGCCTTTCTTTACTGTCTTTAGCTAGATGTCGTCAGTTCTCAACTCACACTAATTTGATCAACTTGAAAACCTTCATTAAAAGGTTTTAAGTGATGACCATTAACCTTAAAAGTTTACCTGGTATCCAAACTCAATATGTCAACTGTATCATCAGAAAATTTGTTAGTGACGATAAAAGGTCCTACTCCTCAAAAATGCAATTTACCAAGAATTAATTTTAATTTAGACTGATATAGTAGAACCTTTTGACTAATTGAAAATTTTTTCCTAGAAATCCTTGGAACATAAAATACTTGAACCATTTCATTGTAGATTCTCGAACTATCACATGTATCACAAATATTAATTTTTATAACTACACCATCAAACTTCATTGTAAGAGTACCATTATGCACATTACCTTCCAACTCTTTCATATTGGCACAAGATTCCTTGAGAAACATAAAATGCAGAGGTACAAGTTTAATTGCATCAAGTAATAGAGTGTTTACCTCAATTTTGTGAAATATTTCAAGGATTTCTTTCTCTTCCTCCCATTCCTTGGATCTAGTCAATATAGTAGGAGAAGAATGCTTTGTCACCAAAGTCTTAGGTCGTTCCTCAATTTGAGGTTGAGGAACAACCAATGGCGTAGCCAGCCGATAAGAGAGGGGGGAGCCAGATCGATAACTCGAAGAAGTCTATGAATACTCATTTTTCAAAAGATTACACAAAGTCAAGTGTATTAAAAAAAGCGTTCAACAACTCAAAGTCTAGTTCACTAAACTAAAAAGTTGAGTTAAACACGACGATTTTTTTACTTTAGCAAATTTATCAATAAGAGGATATATATTTATTTTGCTAACAATCTCTCTTTTAATAAAGAATGCAATGTAGTTTTTCCTTTCTTGCTAGGAAGTTGTTAGCTAAAATCAAGTCGGAATCCATTAACAAGATTGAATCCATTAATCCATGTAGTAATACATTCCATAGGAGGATTTTACTAATTGTAGTCATATTTCATAGCTTGATTTTGCTACTTGCATCATATTATATTCTCCAAATGAGTAGCTACATCATTTGCTAGTTTTTTAGTTAACAAATCAAATTAGTACTTTATATCTATAATATTTCCCAAAAACCTAATAGCAATTTCAAATAAAATACCTTTTAATATACCTTCACAGATAAAAACATTAGCCAGAGTTATTCAACAACTTCAGTTTTAATTCCCCTTTTTTTGGTTTCATTGATTAGTTAGTGGTACAAATTTTTAGCTTCTTCCTTTCATTTCAGTAAAAATTTCACTTGCAAAGTTTAAAACTAAAAGACTAAAAACTAATTCCAAATTAGCTTCTTCCATTAATTACAAGTTTCAGTTTCTTCTCAGCAAATACTTCACTTGCACAAGTCTTTTGTTTTCTTTTTTTTTTTAATTAAGAATATCGGTCAGCCAAAGAATAAAACTCTAAAAGATTTCTCAACGAATGGAATTCCTTTGATACAAGCAAAATCCAGTAGGCAATGAAATAAAAAGAAAATCTTATGTGAACACTGACGTGCTTCATTCTTCACTTGCACAAGTCGAATAGGGTGAAAAACTAAAAATAATCCCAAAAAATTGAAAGAAAAGTTATAAAAAAAAAGCCAAGAATTCTTAGCAGTTCATGCCTTCAAAGGTGCTACAAGGAAGAGTGAAAGACTGTCAAGACTCGACTGCCGCCACAGCACCACCTGCCAGTAAAAGAACTCCGGAGTCCGGCTGCCACAAGGAAGAGATGGGGAGTGATAAAGTGAAAATTTTACTTTGCTGATTCAAAATCTTGGTTGTGGTTTGAATTGGATTTGGGGATTTTTTTTCCCTAATTGCAAATTTCTCAACTGGGAAATTGTAGTTTGCTGGGAACGAGATGACAATTCAGGGTGAATAATTGATGGGTTTGGGAATTAGGTATAATAATAGAGATAGGACTATTTGCATAGTTATTATTGGATTTGGATTTTTCCTTCCCCCGAGCCCAGTACAATTCCCCCGAGCCCAAACACAAAAAACCTTTGGATAAAGCTTAAAAAAAAATTTTTTCCTTTCTTTTACTTGGTTCTGGCCAAGACAGCAGTGGGCCACAGCCCAGTATGGCCCTCCCCTGCCTCCGCCAGTGGGAACAACTACTATTCTGTCAACATCTTCCCTTAGAATGCCTTGCTACAGCTTCCCAGGTTTTTCCAACTTCTCACCACTTCTCAAGGTAATTGCACTAACATTTTGTTCAAAAGTTTCTGAAGGCAATTTACCTTGAGATTCTAACATACTTATAGAGGATGCCAGTTGACTTATTTGATTCTCCAAATTTTGTAAACTTGTTCTTGTCTCCTGTTGAAATTGTTGTGTGTTAATTGCAAGTGATTTAACGATTTCTTTGAGAGATGTACCTGAATTTGAAGAATATTACTGTAATGAAGGAATTGACTGGAGATTCTAAAACTATGGTCCTTCTTCATAAGAAAATGTAGGATGATCCACGTTGTAAGTATATGAGTAAGGATCATATTCAGCTTGTGGTGGATATGAAAATTCTCCAACTACATTGGTGTGCTCATAAGAATCATATTGAAGTTTAGGGCACATGTTTGCTGGATGACTAATAACAGCACATATCCCACATGCTTGCACTTGCTCCATACTTCCTACATACATTTGTTGAACAAGAGAAGTCAGGCTGGATATTTGATTCTCTAAGAAAGATGTACTCACCTCGTTCACCATTCTGTAAGGTGTGTCTTGTTTGAATCTATACTGTGGTGAGTAGGCAGCCATGATAGAGGGAAAAAATAATGAATTAAAAAAATAAAAGAAATAAATCTATTTAGCATAGAAATAAATCTTTGATGCAAATATAGAACCCTTTATTCTCTCCCTAAATTGGTAATGGTTATTGATACGATTGAATAACATATCCTTCCTTATTTTTTCGATAACCAAGAGACGTTCATTAATTATTTCCTTTGCTAACAAACAACCCTAGAAACATTCTTAAGATTTAATTTCTTAGCAACGTTAAGCACTAGAAAGACTAACAATTATAATCAATGAATAGATACAATCAATTCATTTAAGCTGAGTTATATATTTCCATAATATGAATTGAACATATCCAATTTGTTGTTTTACCACTTAAGTCAGAATTTCTAAACAATTACTGATCTAGAATTTTATCCAGCAATATATCATTCCAATAATTACACAACGCGCACTTTGAATAATCAATCAGAACAATAATAATAAGAAACACGAGAAATATATAAATAAGCCAAGAACAAAGAATATAATAAAATCAATTCGATCTCACAATTGTCATAGAATCAAAATTTCAATAAAACCTTGTGCTGGAAAAACATAAATTAGCTAGTCATGACTAAATAAAAATCACCAAAAGATTATTGTCCTTCACTTCATTGACGTGCGAGAATCCGTAGCCAATCTGCTTCTCAAACTCCGTCTTCCAGTTCACGTCCAAAATCAATCCTTCCAAAATTGACGCCTCCAATTGGAATCCCTCCAAGGGACCAAGGGTTTAGCCCTGTGGTTAGAGTCTTGACCCTATACCGAGAGTTACCTGGTTTGAGTCCCCTCCCCTCTCCTAATTCGCCTTTGTAATAAAAGAAAAAAAAAATACAATTGGAATCCCTCCAAGTCAAAGTATTGGGCCCTTTTTCTTCTCTTTGCCGGCCCGTTTCGTTTCCTTCTTATCTCCCAAGTGAATTTGCTTCCAAGACTTCACGTGTCGGCCCACGTCAGCAAAGTCAAAGCTCATTTATTTCTTTTCTTTTCCACGTTTCTATGTAAATACAATTTGGCCAAATCCAATTTCTCAGATCCATTTCTCGTCGATATGAAACAAGCGTGCTCATGCCTTAAGAAAAGCTCACTTCAGATTGATGAATTTCTTGAGTTCCAATTTATCTTTTAAAATTTGTCAAATTGTGTCTGTTTTGATTCAACTCTTCTATCTATTCCGCAAAATACAAATTTCAATTAATATGTGAATATCAGAAACGGGAAGTAATCAAAGTATGAGGAAAATAACACAATTTATATAACATTTATACACTATATCAAATAACTCTCACATATATGTGATTTTCCATTTGCCTGAAGAGAATATTAACATCCTAAAATTCAAAATAATCTCCTTCAAATATTGTAGATCAAGCAAGAACCCAAAACCAGCCATTTGTGTTACGTCCTCCCAATCCAGATTTCATTTTTCCTTCTTAGTTGCATCATCTCATCACGTCATATATAGTTCTACAATTTTTTTTTTAAGCAATGGGTTTTAAATCATTCTACACATGTTTGACTAGATTTTAAAAGTATTTTCTCAAATTTTAATTTGTTATGTTCATCCAAAATAATATAATACTAGATAAAAAAAATCATTGAGATATTAACTTTTGGCTATCAACTACCCGCGATCATAATTCCTTTAAAAAAAAACTCATGGTCACGATTGAAGATAACTAGTAACTTTAAGATTAAAGAACTGATAATCACAAACGCGAGAATTGATCTGAATATTAAAGACTTTGGGCAATGTGACAATTGTTCAATTCGAGAAATATTAGAATTACTTTGTATGTTTAATTTTGATGTATATAGAAAGTAATTTTAACAGGTTAATTAAATATATGATCTCAGCCGTTATATTAAATAAATAATAAAATGAATGAAACTGATCATTTGCCTTTTCTTATTTATTTTAATTTCTTATTTCTTATTTAGCCTTGGATTAATCTACTAGTACAGATAAATATACAGATGTATTTACAGACAGGATGTGAAATTACTACTTCACCACCTGTTGTACAATAAAAGAAAGAGAGAATATATGGACAAAATTATAACTTTATTACCTATCTGTAAACTTATTTGTATATTCATCTGTATATGTAGCATTACTCTTTAGCCTTATCATTAGTAATTAGTGAAGTTCTAATTTGTTTAATGGGTAATTTACTCCTGATGGTCCCCAACCTTTCAACATTTAATAGATCTCATCTCCAACCTTTATTTCTAGTCTTGTAGATACTCAACATTTACACAAATCTCTTCCCAAGTCCCCAGTTAAGGAATCCGTCTATTTCTGCCATCAAAAGCTTATGAAATGATACTTTTACCCCATACATATTGTAACTAAAAAGAGAAACTATTGCGAATCAGAAACTTAAACAAAGTAAAACACAATTATTCTTGAAAGAATGAGATATTATTGAATGACAAATTATTAAATAGTCTACAGGGAGCATAACTAAAAGCAAGAAATTAGCATACGTTTACAACCTAAAGAAAGAGTCAAACCTTATCTTACTTCCAACCTAAAGAAAGGGTCAAACCTTATCTTACTTCCTAGTTATGGGATTATTCAAAAACAAGAATAAATTCTAACAAAAAAATATTTGCAAACTCATCATTCCTTCCCTTAAACTAATTACTAGTAATTAGTTTACTTCTGGCACTTGAAAAACTCCCAGTAAAGCTCTAAGTTTCAAAAACACATCTAGCTTATGTGGCTTGGTCATCACATCTACTATCTATTCTTGAGTTCCTTCCGATCTCAATGAATTAGCTTCATAGTTTCCTCTTTCGTGAGATCACACAGGAAATGAAAACGAACATTAATATGTTTCCAACATCCATGCATCATAGGATTCTTGGAGAGCTTGATTGTTGAATATTATCACAAAACATTGTAGTACTGCCATGTTGTGGGTGACCAAGTTTCTCCAAAATCTTTCTCATCCAAATGGCTTGACTAGCACAGAATGCAGCAGCCATGAACTCTACTTCGGTTGTTGAAAGAGCAACAATAGGTTGTTTTTTAGACGACCATGAGACTGCTCTTGAGCTAATTAACAAAACATAACCTGACGTACTTTTCTTATCCTCTACATCACCAGTATAATCACTGTCTGTATAAGAAATCAAATTTTCACTCCCTCCATTCTTGTAAAAATTCCAAAATTGGTCGTCCCTCTCATGTATCTTAACGTCCTCTTTGCTGCCTATAAGTGTAGCTCAGTTGGCTACCCTATATATTGACTAATAATACTTACAACAAACATTAAATCAGGTTGTGTAACTGTCAAATACACGAGGCTGCCTACAATTTGTTTGAAGAAAGTTTCATCCACTTTATCTTCAGTTGTATCCCTACAAACTTTAAATCTTGGAACAATATGATTAACTATAGAATTGATCTCTTCCATTCCAAATCTCTTCAGCACATCCAAGGCATATTTTGTTTGGCAAATATAAATCCCATCATCTCTTAGCAGTACTTCAATACCAAGAAAGTACCTCATCTTTCCCAAATCAGACATATCAAATCATGATGCATCATAGAACTCTTAAAATTTTCAACCATGGACTCATCATCCCCAGTAAAAATAAGATCGTCAACATAAATACTAACAATCAGAATTTTACCTTCTTAACTTTTCTTGACAAACAAGGTATGCTCCTAGGACATTTCTCGAAACCTTATTTTACAAAATAAGTTTCTATACGACTGAATCAGGCTTGTGGTGCTTTCTTAAACCCATATAGAGCCTTCTTCAGCTTAAGCAACTTGTATGGACTGCCTTTCTTCTCATAGCCCCTCGGTTGTTCAATGAACACATCTTTAGTTAGTTCACCATGTAGAAAAGGCAACTTCACATCCAATTGGTATATTGTCCAACCTCTTTGTGTATCAAGTGCAATGATCATTCCCACTGTGTCCATCTTTACAACAGGTGCAAATACCTCTGTATAATTGACTTCATACTATTGAGCATAGCCTTTAGCTACTAGTAGGGGGATCTAGCCCAGGATGTTGCTGGGCTAGAGCCCCGATCTTTTTAAAAAAAAAAATTGAATAGTTAGGCCTTCTATGTTATACTTTCCTTAAGCCTATTAATTTTTAAACCCAAAACACACAACACCTAATACTAAAATGACCCAAAACAAGTAAAAACCCAACCCAACCCAACTAAAATTAAACCCAAAGTAAAAATGAAAATAAAGGTCTTGCGCAACTTTGCTTCTCTGTTCTCAGTCGAAATGTCGCTTCTCAAAAAAAGGATGAAACGTCCTTGCTGGATTTTGGAACTCAAAAATAACATTGTGTAGGTAAGTTTCTCCTTTGTGAATTTTTCTCTTTCGTTTTTTTTTTTTTTTTTTGCAGGAACTAAGCGTGGAAAATTTGTCTTGCAATTACACATATAAATACCTCACCAGGAAAAGGAAAAAATGACTTCTGGAAGGTGAAAATCGTGCCAGTATAGAAGGGATAACCGTGTGTAAAATTAACGAACTGGCACTTTGATCTCTATTCATTAGAATGAAATTGAGGGTTGGAGATGTAGGACTAAATATAAAATTATTCCATTGACCATTCAAGTTCAAATAATATATGTAACGTCCTGAGTTCTAAGCACCCGAGACGCTATTAAAACTTCTTTACTTCTACTTTAATAAATGCAGAACTTTGAAATTAATATAAATAAATGCCGATTTTTTTCCTTTGTAAATAACATAATAATATTTCATAAATCATTTCTAATGTAACTATTGCCAAAAATTTAACAAATTATCAAAATCATTGTCAAAATATTCAACGTTGAAATAGCAACAATATATGTAATAATTTATTTTAAAATAAATGAAAACATTAACAAATAAACGTTTATTCATTTTTCCTTTTCCTATCAATTGTCATCCCCACTCGAGTCGCTACCAACTCTAGACTCTGAAATGTTTGAAATAAAGGGTGGCTGCTTCGAAGAAACACTCAGCAGATTCCCGCGCACAAACTTTTAAAGCATGTAATTCATATTATGTAAGTAAATACACGTACACATGCAAATTATGTCTTTGAACCAGCCAAAATGGCGAGCTGAGCCTGGAGCTCCCAGTTAAGGTGAGCAAGGCCTGTGGGCTCCCAGTTAAGGTAAGCAAAGTCTGTGGGCTCTCGATTAAGGTGAGCTAATTATGCGCATACTTTCATATTCTACTATAAATCACAAAAGCCCATGAATAAACACATTACATGTAATTACATCATATTTTCATAAAAATGTGTGCATATAACTTTAGAAAATAATTTTGGTAAAGAATCTACCTCTTTATGCTTGTCTTTTCCGAGTTTGAGTTATAAGGGCACTAATGCGTCAAATCTCGCGTTTCGTCTATTAAATAAATAAATTTTAAGTTAGAAGCTTGAAAATACTTAAAATTAAATAAAAGTATGGATTTAAATTGTAAACTTAGAAAGTTTTGGAATAGCATATAATTTTTCAAAACATTTGGGGGTTAGAGTAGAGTATCTCAAAAGTTGAGGAATTAAAATGGTTAAAACTGAGACTTTAGAGACTGAAATGGAGTATTTCAAAAATAATGGATCAACATCGACTTGATTGAAAGATTTTGGGTCAGCGTAGACTTTTTTTAAAAATAAAGGGACTGAACTCGGCTGAAATAAAAGATTGAGACCAATTAAAATACTGAACAGGCTCCAGGGATCTAAATGACACACAACAAAACTAGAGGACTTGGAGTGCAAATTGGGATTCAATTTCAATCAAATCCCTAACTTTCTGCCCTATATCAAACAGAGAGCAGAGAGTTGTAAGGGCGAGGAACGAGAGACGATGGGGGTTCGTGACATTGGTACGAAGGCTGGGCTTGTGGGTCGGTCAGTGGTACGAAGGCTGGGCTTGTGGGTCGGTCAGAGGCGCGAGGGTTCAATGGATGGCGGAGGCTCGAGCAGTAAATAAGGAGTCGCGGGTTCACGGCTGGGTTTCAAAGTGGCTTGGGTTCGAGCGCGGGGAAGGTTCGAGGAGGCGATGAAGGCGATTGGGGTTGGTATTCGAGCGAACTCGACGGTTGTGTGGGTTCATATGGCCGAGAGGGAGCAGAAGGTTCAACGAAGGGTGGAGATTCGGTCGATGCTTGGGATTTGGGTTCGACCGAATTAAGTCGAGGCTTTCAATTTGGGTTCTAGGTTTGGAAGATTTCTAGGCTTTTGAGGACCTGTATGGTGACGGAAGTGGCGGTGCGTGGTGGCGATTGGAGAAAAGGCAGTGGTGGCTGCCTGCTATGGACGGAAGAAGAGCAGAGATGGCTGCTTTGTTTCTTGTTGGGTGTGCGCGTGTGTGTCTAATTGTGTACATATGTATATACCTTTGTTATTGCAGAAACGTGTGAACCGCGTTCATGTGTACAACGTGTAATTTTCTGGCGTGGTGTGCTTGTGATTCGTTTGTTGGGAGTATACGTATTTGTAGGTATGTATGAATGTAATTGGAGCAGATGGGTTTGTGTGTATATGGATTGCCGAGTGTGGGTATTGGAAACTGTGAGTGTGAAATGTCGTGTAAATTTCTGCTGCTTGTGATACTAGGAATGTGTGTATTTCTCTGCGTGCGTATGCATATGTATATACAGTATGAAAGAGGCCTGTGCATGGGGAAGATTGTGAGAGATTGAAGGGGATCTGATAAGATTTCTCGTAGCAGCAGGGCACTGACTTGAGGGATAATGGTAATGGAGTAATCTCGTTGTGTTTGAAGTAAAGCTAGAATCAGTTACCGGTCTAATGAAATTCAACGTTCTCGTAGTCGGTTGGAGGTAGGAGTCTTGTTTGGAAATAATTAACCCAAAATGGGCTTAACTTAAATGGGCTGAGAACTAATATAATTAAGAATTGGGCTTGGCTATGGAAATACAATTCGGGCCTAATACCAAGAGATTTTTCTTAAATAATAGATTTAATTATTAATTAGACTCGAATTTAGAATTTGGATAATATAATCTAATTTGTGTGTTTTTTTTTTTAAAAAAAAAAATAGACGAGAGACGTGAATGTTTTAAAATCTTTTATCGTGACTAATTATTAAATAATAGATTTAGGTGATAGTAACACGCTTGAACTTCTTTAAAATTTTTAAATGGGAATTTTCATTTAAGAAAATCCGGTCTCTACAAACGCTTTCCATTTAATTTAATTTCGTCCTTGAAATTTAGCTCAGTTATTATATAAGTTTCAGATATTTTTCCAGTATATCTGTTTCTCTTTTCCATGTAGCCTCTTTGCTATTGTGGCCGCCCTACTAGATCTTAACTAACGGAACCTCTTGATTCCGCAATACGTGCACTTTGTATCAAGTATGGCCGCTGGAGCTTCATCGCAGGTCAGATCTTCCCTTACCCTAACTGATTGAACATTTACAACATGACCAAAGTGGGGAATATACTTCATAAGCATGGATACATGGAACACGCTGTGCACCGTCAAAAGTTTTTGAGGCAATGCCAAACGATATGACATGTTTCCAACCCTTTCCAATATCTCAAATGGCCCGATGTACCTCGATCTCAGCTTTCCTTTCTTTCCGAAACGAAGTACGCCCTTCATTGGCGCCACTTTGAGAAAAACCTTTTCTTTAACTTCAAAATCTATATTTTTCCTTTTTTGATCAGCATAGCTTTTCTGTCGGTCTTGGTAGTTTTAATCCTTGCCCTAATCTTTTCGATAGCTTGAACTGTTTTCTTGATCTACTCAAGCCCCAACATCTGTCTTTCGCCGACTTTATCCCAATAAATTGGTGAATGACATCGTCGGTCATATAAGGCATCATATCGGGCCATGACAATGGTAGCCTGGAAGCTGTTGTTGTAGGCAAATTCGACCAAAGGCAAATAAGTTTCCCAATTACGACTCAAGTCTAATACACATGCCCTCAGCATGTCCTCCAATATCTTGATAGTCTTTTCAGACTGTCCATCTGTCAAGGAGTGGTAGATTGTGCTGAACTTCAATTTAGTACCCATCGCGGTCTATAATGACTTCCAAAATCTCGACGTAAACTGCGGATCTCAGTATGATGCGATGGACACAGGTACTCCATGGAGTCGTACAATTTCTTTGACATAAATCTGAGCAAGCTGATCCAAGTAGAGATTCATACGGACTGACAGGAAATGTGCGGATTTTATGAGTCGGTTTACAATAACCCAAACTTGGGGAGACCCACTACGAAATCTATAGAAATCTTTTCCCACTTCCACTCTAGAATCTCTAAAGGATTCAGATCGGAAGAGCCCTGACTATCTCTGATGCTCAGTTTTTATTTGTTGGCTCTCCAGGCATTTGGCGACGAACTTGGCGATACTTCCCTTCATATTTCTCCACCAGAAGGTTTCGTGCAAGTCTTTATACATCTTAGTACTTACTGGGTGTGCTGTGTACGGGGCAGAATGGGCTTCAGCTAAAATCTCATCAAGAAGCTCGTTATTTCTAGGCACGCAAAGGCGGTCATTGAACATGAGAGCGCCGTTGGCAGAGATTTCGAACACAGTCTTCAAATGTTCGACATGCTGTTCTGAACTTTTCGAGTATGTTAGGATGTCATCGATGAACAAGATAAAAACCTATCTAGATACTCGTGGAACACCCTGTTCATTAAATCTATAAATACCACAGGGGCATTCGCTAGACCAAAGGGCTTTACGATAAATTCATAATACCCGTAACGGGTTCTGAACACAGTTTTAGGTATAAAAGCTGACTTGAATGTGATTAATATGAAAGATTTTGACATAATTCTAGGAATAGACTGGTTAAGCGCTAATTAAGCTACCATAATCTATCATGAAAAGGAAGTGGTTGTTCGTAAGAATAGAGATAAAGAATTTAAGTTCTATTGGTCCAAGATTAAGGCACTACCCCGTCTTATGTCAGCCCTTCAAGCGAGGAAGCTTCTAGCTAAGACAGACTGTCAGGGGTATTTGGTGAACCTTCAAGGCAAGCCTTCTGAAGATATATCCTTGGACAGTGTACCGATGGTATGCGACCTAAAGATTTGCTAGGTACTCCACTGACAGGCAAGTGGAATTTGCCATCGACCTAGTACCAGGAGCCACTCCTATCTCCAAAGCTCCTTTTCAGATGGCACCAAAGGAGTTACAGGAGTTGAAAGTGCAAATTGAAGAACGTTTGGAGAAGGGTTTCATCAGGCCAAGTGTATCTGCTTGGGGAGCAGCAGTCTTATTTGTAAACAAGAAGGATGGGAGTATGAGGATGTGTATTGATTATCGTGAACTAAATAAGTTGACGATTAAGAACAAATACCTAATCCTGAGGATTGAAGACCTATTTGATCAGCTAAAAGGAGCAGCTGTCTATTCGAAGTTCGACTTGAGGTCGGGTTTTAACGACCCATTCCACTTTGACATGATATTATCTATTTGAGCCTAGCCCGCACGATTTTGCTTTTGGGCTTCTACCCAAAAGCTCCCATGTCAGTTGGAGTAGGTCTTTTAACTTTTAAACTGATCTCATTTTCTCTACCCAAATAATGTGGGATTGAGATTGTCACAATCACCCCACCTACATGGGCCCAACATCTTCGTTGGCTACCCTTCTAGTTGGGCTCCTCTCTAATGCCATTTTTAACGACCCACTCCACTTTGACATGATATCATCCGCATTTATTATCATTCCATCAAAGTCTATCTATATTTCCCTAGCTATCTCATATGTATCAATTGATCTACCTGATGACATACTAACCTCAAGTACACTACAGATCGGAACCTACCTGTTCAATCTAGCTAGGTCGGCAATAGATATAAATGAATGTGAGGTACCAGGGTAAATGAAAATATACACCGGAGTGCCAGAGATAGATAAGATACCTGCTATCACATTTGCATCCTCCACGGCATCCTCGTGGGTTAATGCAAAGATCTTGGCCTTTCCCTTCTTTTGCCTGATCTGTGCCCTTGTTTGGCCGACTATAATTATACTCGTAGGCAAAGTGGCTCAGCTGGCCACAGTGGTAGCAGACATTCTGTCCCTTCCTATACTTCCCAAAGTGGTGTTTGTTGCATTTCTGGCATTGCGGGGGATGCAACACTTTTCTGGCCACCACTTGACCCAGTGTTCTGCCTTTCATACTGTCTCGGTCTATGGTTTTTGTTCCTGTGATCCTTCTGAGCATGTTGGGCCCCAACCTTCATTCCTGAATAGGCAACCATTTGCGCCTTTTTCACAACCTTAGCATAGGTGGAGAGATCAAAGGCGCTGGCGATCTACCGAATCTCTGGTCACAGCCCTCTCTCGAAACGTCTGGCTTTCATGTTCTCGGTGCTCACCAAGTGCGGGGCAAAGTGGGATAGCTCTTCAAACTTTCACTTCTAAGTTGTGACATCCATATCTCCCCACATCAACTGCAGAAACTCCACCTCCTTATGAATATGGAGGGCCTGGGGAAAGTACTTGTCCGTGATCTCAGTTTTGAACTAAGCCCAAGTCATGTTCCTCAGTTCCTCATCAGTTATGGTACGGGATGTTGACTGCCACCAATGTCCAGCTCCACCAACCAGCTTGAATTCTACGCACAACACCTTCTGATCCTCGGGGCATGAGATATGGCGGAAAATTTTCTCCATGGGGCGGATCCACACTTCGACGGCCAGTGGCCCACCCTCACCTTCAAATGTCTATGAATAGTGCCTGCGAAACTGCTCGATGACTGGTACCGCAGGGGCAATTGGACGTGCTACTAGTGCCAGAGCAGGTGTCAAGGCCTGTGCTATTCCTTGCATGACCTGAAAAAGTTCTCTTAGGACATCTGTTTGTGTTGGCTGTACCATTTCCTTACAAAACAAAGGTCGACGTTGTGATAACTTGAAAGGTATATATTCCTACACTACAAGAAATAAAGAGGAACAACTCAAGGAACATGAAAAAACTTCATTTATTTTTCATTGCAAATCCTTTAAGAGGAGTACATCAAAAGAGCATCTATTGCTCAAACAATCAGCATAAATAAAGAACAACTATGAAGTAGGAAAACAAGTACTATAGCAACTAGTTTAAGCTATATCCTGTCTCTAGTCATCACCATCACCATCACTAACCCAACCGCTCGACGCCTTAAACTTCTTAGGTAGAGGGGGGTATGTTTTCCCAAGTGATGCATGACTCTGGCTCAGAGTCTTCCAAAAGCTCTGCTTCATCATCTTCTTCTAACTCTTCATCTGGTTCTTCCTCAAGAATCCCATCCGGAATCTCCCCGGGAATCTCCAAAAGAATCTCCTCAAGATCTTTCTCTGAATCCTCTTCCAGATCCTCTTCCTGATCCTTTTCCAGATCCTCCTCTGGCTTGGGTATGGATGCAAGCGCAGGGAAGGCTACAGTGCCATACTGCGTATATGCGCTCCAAATGCGCTAAAATCATCTCAAAAAATATATCAAAGGTTATATCCCCCACCTCGAGCCATATAAAAGTGGAAGTGGACATTCATAGCCTCAATCTGCCTATCTTTATCAAATGTGTCTATTAGATGTTCGATGGACCAAATTGTGGTCATCTAGTATCCAAAGTTCATGGCTCGAGTGCGAGCTGCACGAACACGACCTACATGCTCACCCTTGGTCCAATTAGGGTCAGCCACAAAGTTCTTATATGCCAACCTAGCTGCCTCAGCTTGTCTATTTCTGTTATCCGCTACCACATCTATTAACCAATTCTGTAAGATCCAGTTAGTTGGGCTCTTTAATATCTTTTACCTATTTTTTGAGGACATAGAGAAAATTTCTTTGTCTTTACATTGGTCACGTCTTTCTTAAAATGAACGTTATGCTCATATTATGCCTATAGCCAACTTAAACTCTAATAAAACCTTTCTTTTATCTTTAGGATACGATAAATACTTTAACTTGTTTCCATGGTATCAGCTAGTCTATTTCCCGTACTATTCCTTTCTCAAATGCATGCATACATTTTCAGGCAGATACAAAAAAAGAAAATACATATAACTTGAATCATCGTAATCAAAAGATAACTTCCTTGAAAGCAGTAAACAAACTTTTACTTAGAGTTAGCGGCGCAAATGACAGCGGGTGGCAATTAAGTTAACATAAAAATATTTTCTTTTCAAAAATGTTCTTTAAAGTAGTCTACAAAAACATAGACCAACTCTGATACCAAGCTATAATGCCTCGAGTTCTAAACACCCGAGACGCTACTAAAACTTCTTTGCTTTTACTTTAATAAATGCGGAACTTTGAAATTAATATAAATAAGTGCGGATGTTTTGTCCTTCGTAAATAACATAATAATATTTCATAAATCATTTCTAACCATTGTCAAAAATTTAAACAATAATCAAAACCATTGTCAAAACATTCAATGTCGAAATAGCAACAATATATGTAATAATTTATCCAAAAATATATGGAAATATTAACAAATAAACATTTATTCATTTTTCCTTTCCCTATCAATTGTCATCCCCAGTCGAGTCCCTGCTAGCTTCAGACCCTGAAATGTTTGAAACTTTTATTTGAAGAAAATAAAACATGTAATATAAAGAAACACTCAGTAGATTCCCGCGCACAAACTTTTAAAACTTGTAATTCATATTACGCAAGTAGACACACGTACACATGCAAATTATGTCCTTGAGCCCGCCATGCAAATTAAAAAACTCATGCAAATATCGTCGAAGTTAAATTTACGTGACTGCACCAACCACAAGCAAATCTCTTTGTTTTGTCTAAATTAATGTCCTTTATCGCCTAATCTAATTCATGTATTCATCTCTCGAGTTCAAAACAAACAAATAAACATCCACAAATTCGCACGCCAAATAAGTGAAATCCATGCAATACAACGATAAAGAATTAACTAGAAAACAACTTTAAACATCTAATCAACAAACAAGCAACTAGGGTTCACAATAGGGCTACGTTGTTCGTCCCAAGAAAAAGAATTAAGTACTCATAGAATTGATGAAATTAAGCATAAAAGAGTAGAAATCCATCACCAGGTTTTGATGAATAAGGCTGGAGAAGAAAAGTATTGCACCAATATCCTTCAATCCAAGACTTTTCTTCAAAAACCGAATCCAAACTTGCATGTAAAATCTCAAGGAAACTAAATAATTTAATGTATATGTCAATATCCCTTAGAATACTAGGCTAGACCCCTTTTATAAGGTCTAAAAAAACCTAAGAAAAAGGTAAAAATTTAGCATAAGGTTTACCATAAAAAGAATCCTAGTTAAAATAGGAGAATAGAAAAAGATTAGAAATAGTGCCATGCGGCCGCATGAGGAGAGCATGCGGTCGCATGGGTCTTCAACAGCCAATTCTAATCGCGTGCATGCGGCCTCTATGGCCCTATAAAGCAATTAAGTGTGGCTGCAATTTTTGCCATGTCTCTGAACTTGCCATGCGGCCGCAGAGTACACTGCTGCATCTTCATCCTTCAACTTTCTGTTTGGTTAATTTTGAACCCCCAAACCTTGTAATTTGCGCTCAAATGATCCAAATTTCATCCATATTGATTTCCTCTTGGATTTTAACGTATAATTCACCAACTTAAACAAAAACATGAACTTTTAAACACAATATCACTTAATTAATAACACATTTAGGGGATTTAACACAACAATTGAACACCTATCAGTAGCCAACAATGGAGCAAGAAGCTGAAGAGTCCAGCACGCCATCCGTTTCACCAACAATATCTGAAGATAGAAATTCTCTACCATCTTTCTTGAATGAAAGAAATGAAGAACGCACAAGAAGCTTACATGATATATATGGAGATACTGAGAGGCTTGATAATCCCACCTTCTTTTGTCTATTTGTAGATTGTGAATCATTAAACTTTGAAGAAGCTACACAAGATAAGAAGTGGAAAAGCGCGATGGATGAAGAAATCAAGGCCATTGAGAAGAATGACACATGGGAGCTTACCTCACTTTCAAAAGGACACAAGCCCGTTAGAGTCAAGTGGGTTTACAAGGAAAAGAAGAATGCCAGTAGAGATGTTGAGTGATACAAGGCAAGACTTATAGCAAAGGGCTATAGTCAAAGGGCCGGCATCGACTATGATGAGGTATTTGCTCCAGTCGCTTGTTTAGAAACTATTAGACTAATTATTTTTTTGGCATCACAAAATAGATGGAAGATTATCAAATAGATGTGAAGTCTACTTTTCTTAATGGAGTACTTGAAGGAGAGGTCTACATAGAACAACCTCTGGGGTATATTGTGAAGGGACATGAAGAGAAAGTCCTAAAGTTGAAGAAAGCTCTTTATAGGCTAAAGCAAGCACCAAGAGCATAGAACAGCCGAATCGATAGGTACTTTCAAGAGAATGGTTTCATCAAGTGCCCTTACGAACATGCTCTATATATCAAGATCAAAGATGGAGACATTTTGATAGTATGCCTCTATATCGACGACTTAGTCTTTATTGGAAGCAACCAAAGTATGTTTGCTAACTTCAGGGAAGTGATGAAGAAAGAGTTTGAGATACAGATATTGTGCTGATGGCGTACTATCTAGGCATTAAAGTTAAGCAAAAAGAAGATGGGATTTTCATCTCACAAAAAGGATATACAAAGGATATTCTCAAGAAATTCAAGATCGTTGATTGCAATTCAAGAAGTACGCCCATCGAGTGTGGGATCAAGCTATCCAAACATGATACAGCAGATAAGGTAGACCCAACTCTCTTTAAAAGTTTAGTTGGACGTTTACGCTATTTAACTTGCACGAGGCCAGATATTCACTATACAATTGGCCTAATTATCCGTTACATGAAGAGTCCAACGGCTACACCTCTAAAGGAGGCAAAGAGAATAGTTCACTACATCAAAGGTACGATCAATTTTGGCTTGTTCTATTCTCAGTGTAATGATTATAAGCTCATTCGATATTCTGATAGTGATTGTGCTGGAGATGTTGATGGTCGAAAAAGCACAACTGGTATTGCATTTTTGATGGGAGACACCACCTTCACATGGATGTCAAAGAAGTAGCCAATTGTTACTCTTTCCACATGTGAGGCTGAATATGTTGCTGCTACATCGTATGTTCAAAACTTACTAAAAGAGCTGGGTATGTCAAGAGAAGAGCCCACACAGATTTGTGTTGACAACAAATCAGCTATGGCCCTGGCAAAAAGTCTAGTGGTTCACAATAGAAGCAAACACATAGATACTCGCTACCAATACATACGAGAATGCATTGGAAGAAAAAGAAGTACAACTAGAGTAGGTGAAGTCTCAAGATCAAGTAGCCGACATCTTCACTAAGCCATTCAAGCATGAAGACTTTATCAAGTTAAGAAGCTTACTTGGAATGACAAATCAAGTTTAAAAGGGGGTGTTGGAAGTAAACTTGATTTGGGCCAAAAACAAAAACTTGGGCCTATGAGTCAAGTGGGAAGAATTTTCTAGAAGAGGCCTATTGGGCCCATTAACTAGAAAGCTCTTTTAGATAAGTTTTGAAAAATATTTGTAGATACTTTGTAGATAGTTTCTAGATAATTGTGTAATGGATAATTATCTATGATATTTGTATAGAGAATTCTGGATGATGAATCGTAGCCATTTGATTAAGCGATTGGTGGAAAAATCATAGCCATTGGTTAAGGAAGTGCCACTAGTATAAATAGGGTTGATGGAGTCCATTTTGAAGTGAAGTGAGTGAAGTGAAAGAAAGTGAAACTTTCTCCTCTTCTACTATCATTTCCATTGTTCCCTTCTTGAAACATTTCAAGCATTCTTCCTAAAAATTAATTTTCATATTCCAACAAAGAGGACGTGAACAACAAACATATTATCTCATAAAAACTTTTAAATGGGCAGTTCGCTTAGTAGAAAGATTGAGAGCATACCTTCAATTGTTTCCCTTCTTCATGGACCCATATTTTTCTCCCAGTTCAATCCAAAGAATGCCCATAGTTCGCTCATTTATATCAGTAATCTGTTTATATGAGGCCAATTTTCAAACTTCCATTGCTAACCTGGGAACATGGGAATGAATAAGTAATAGTGTAGATCACAATTTAGAGCTTCTAGCCATAATATTTTATTGATAAATAATTTGTTTAAATGCTATTAATGGCAGAAAGAAATATTAAATATTGAGAATTCAATCTCATGAAACAACAAACTCAAAAATTTAAAAGCAATTACTTTCTATACATCAATGATGTATAAAAATATTACCCAACAATCTAGGCAACCTGAAGGCCTGTTTTGCACTTGAAAAATCAGAACTTGAGAACTGTTGCTCTACATAGCAATATACTCATATTTCTAGGCTTTTCGAATTAGGATTTCATGTACTAACACTCAAGTAATGAAGAGAGAGGAGGAAGCCCTAGGTGGTTATAAGCATTTATTATAGTGTCTCATTTCTTCGATGTACCCTTGAGATGATTGGATGGCAAAGTGTCATTAGCTACTGGCTTATTGAACTTTTATTCGCTAAAACCAATGGATTAAGTAAACTGATTTCAGAAAGCTTACATTTTTATGTGAAAAGATGTAGTCTTCTTTACATATTTTCCTAAAGGAACAGAGAAATAGTAGCAGATTGATGAAAATTCAAAATTTTGAGTGAAAGATTAATGGATCAAAGCATATTTGCATAATCAAGAATGCCATGGTAAAGGGCACAAAAAATCACGACTCAATATTATGAAATCAACCTGTATCACCAAAATCCATACAACAGACGTACGAGTAGCCAAACAACGTCGTACGAGTAGCCAAAACCTTTGTCCATCCAAAATCTTGATCTTCTTCATTAAGCCCAGTAAAAAAATCTGACGCTCCTCTTCTGCAAGAAATCAAACAATGATTCACTTTTAAAATAAAATAAAGAAAGCAACAAAAAAATATGGCTCCCTGCTTATAAGGATTCATATGTCATGGGGGAGTTAATAAAAATCTTGTTCCGTATTATACTTTTACGGAGTTTCTAGTCCTGCACAGCATTGGTGGGGACCTGTAAATTTCATACTTATTTAGACAATCAGGGAAGACTTGAAAAAAAAAAGGGGAATTATCTATAGTGGCTGGTGGCCAGGATATTGAAAGCGGAATAATTGATTAATTTCTTCCGAATATGATTATTTTTCCATATTAAAGGGGATTCTAATTAGGAAGATTGCAAATCAATGATAACTAAAAAATCAGGATTCAAAATGCACAAGTCACCTATGTAGTGTCTGGCAGGATGAATTACGGAGCCAGTTAGGTTATAGGCTAGAAACATTGAGCCAATTGCGCCAGACAATTACATAATTGTGCCCACCAAACTATTGGTTGATATATATATATACACACACTAACATTTCATTTTGGGGGAAATATATTCATACTTGTCACATTGAAAGTTCCTAATCTTTATTCCATATAACAATTTGAATTTGAACTTAAGCCAGACCAATGCCACTTGAACAAATAAAATTGCACCCCATGCCACCACTTGTCCCACGCGGGGGATTGGGAAAAAGGCATTGAGGTTTTTATGATACAAACAATAATTCACTTCATTTTCAGTTAGGCCTTGCTCTATCTTCTTGAAGGGTTACTACTTCCTTGGTAGATCAAAACATATACCCTTCACCTAGCTATTACATATTCACACCACAAAGACGTTACTACTCAAGCTGGGTCACAGGCTCACCAACGACTTATATGATATATCGTAGGGTTTATCCTCAGAAGAGCTTTTGTTCATGAGCTATACATTTTTCATTAGAGTTTACAATCCGGAACAAAATGAACATAATGTATGACAATTATATCATAATTAAGAAGCTACCATATGCATCGAGGGTTCAGGACTAATACCGAGCAACCGGTGCCGTCTGTTTTTCATGTGCTGGCTAAAGAACTTGAATTACCCTTAATTGTCCCTTCATTCCACTAAATTCGGCTCGTTATTCATCCTTCTTCCACACACCCTAATCGAAAATCAACGTCTGCTTGCAATTCATATCTATCGAGCCACGACTCAACCTGCCTTTCATCGGCGGTTGTCAATCTCTTGTCTTCACTTCGCATCTATTTACCCCTTCTGCATCTACCACTGGCTCTCATTCGAGAGAAGTATTATAAGTAGATGGATTGGTCCACCACTATGTTATAAAGAATAAAAAATTACAAATGAGCTGGATAAATATATAGTTTACAATGAACTCGAAACTTAAACTTTCATGTGGGAAACCAGTAAAAATAAAAAGCATAGATAGGATAAAATAAGTTTTTCTTTGAACATCTTAGGATAAAATATTAGTGTATTTAAATGCAAAAAAAAAAAATAAAAGAAAATATTCAAACACGTATTAACAAGAATGGAATGATATCTGCATAATAAAATCCCCAAAGAACTGAACTTCTGGAAGTAGAAAGAATAAAAAATGTTATATAGCACTACTCATACTTAGTACTATATCGATATGGTATTAAATAATAAGTTGGATCAAGTGGGCGATTTGTTTAAACATTAACTTATCATTTAATACCACATCAGTTGTCACCTAAACTATAGAGAAGTACCACTAATACGACAAAACAATATTCTTAAATTAATTAATATCGCAATTTTGAATCAAATGAGCTAAATATCCAATACTAGCAATTCACATTGGTATAAAATATATTTATCCCACACTTCTCATTATACTGAATATCCTTAATCTTAATTTCTAATAACAATATAACATTTATACACCTAATTTTTTTGCCGCATTGTCTCCCAAAGCTTTCATGGATCTCTTATTCTTGATAAAGGCTTCTATTGAATAAATTTTGTCCTTTAACCTTAGGATAACTAGTTTCGTACCCCTGTGTTGTACATGCATAAATAGTTGACAAAAAATAGATTATGTCAAAGTAAATGAGAGTAGAGAAATAATCAGAAGGGAAAAAATAAGGAGGAGGAGGAGGTAAGATTTCATTTTCTATGTAGATCTGAAAAATAAATAGAAGAGGGAAAAAGAAGAAGGTAAAATCTCAGCTTTCAATCTTAGTTGCCAGTAGTTGGTAAATCTCCTTGGACGATAGTCAATTTAGACATATATTATTATACGTATGTAATAGTCAATTTAGTAAAGGCATATGTTACCTTTACCTAAATGGGCGATGTAATAAGTTTTACCTAATAGAAAAAGAAAATTAGCTGACGCACACGATCACTTATGTAATTAAAACACCAATCGTCCATTTAGCAATCCAATTTGAATGACTATCCAATCAAAAGGTTGCACGCTTGAAGTCATCTGTGCAATGGGAGGGTCCTCTTTAATTGCAACAGAAGTGAATTGTCTTAAAGCCTTTGAAAATCCTGAATTTTTGTTATCAGATAATGATTGGGCCGATTCAGTAGATGACATGAAAAGCATATGTGCTTACTTATTTACACTTAGAACATGTGCATTTTATTGGAATTCAAAGGAGAAATGGTAGCTCAATCAATAGCTGAAGCCGAGTATATCATAGCAACAGCAACTGTGAATCATATAGTCTGTTTGAGGAAAATCTTTAATGACCTGCAGTAAGTTCAAATTAATCCTACTACTATCTTAGTGGATATATATAATCAATTAGCAATTGTAGTGGCCAAAAATGTAGTCAATCATGCAAGAACAAAGTATATTAAAGTGAAGTTTCATGCCATCAGAGACGCTAAGAAAAAGGGAGAAGTTCATCTCCAATACCATCCATCAGATGCTCAATTGCCTGATTTGTTCACGAAGGCTTTGCCCAAGGCTTAGATTGAAGACTTGAAGAATGCATAAGTCTGAAGCTTTTACCTAAAACTCCTTTCCTTTGAAAAGAAAATGGAGGGAATGGCTGTAGTTGGATTAGGTGGATAAATGTCTATTCTAATTTTGCATTATTGTATAAGTGAACTAGCTAGTCTTTTAAATATCTACTAATCTCGTGCCCGTGCATTGCACGGGATTACCAAATAGACAGAAATCTAAAAAAATTGAAAAACGTAAAAAAAAAAAAAAAATAACTCCAATTATATGTGACATCTAATAAGTAAAGTATTGAAACATAGAACATTAGTAAAAAAATTTTAAAAAACCCAGTGGCAAAAAACATCTTTGGCTGAAATGTCTATACAAACATGAGTATACAAAAATATGAAGAGTATAATAATGACATACAATGAAAATGAATTTCACTATTTTCCACCTATATTTTCTTCATCTAATCAAATACAACTTTATTTTCCATGAAAAATATTTCCATCTTAGGCCTAAAAAATGAATATTTTAATTGAAATCGAGGAAAATAAATTCCGATGGAGGAGGTGGGAAAATATTTTCCATGGAAAATCAATTCCAATTCCTTTTTCACCCTCCAATCAAACGCATAAAATTATACACGTACTTCCCATAATAGTAATAGCTAAACAATAGAACAAACATGGCATACAAATTTATTACTACAAATGGTAAAGTAAAATAAAAATTCAATGTCCATTAAATTTTGCGCCAAAGAGTTAAAAAGTAGAGACTCTACCTGTAAATAAAAGAATGATCATAAGGATCAAATGTAATGACATGGTTAATTAAAGTACAACTAAATGTGTATTATTATTAAATAATAATGTAAAACCATTGCAGTAATGTAGAAAGGAGCATGTACATTCCTAATTAAAGCTACAAAGAAAACGATTCCTAAATTGAAACATAAATCGAATGGAATTTGTCAACTTCCACTGAAATAAAGTACACATGTTTCTCATCAATATGCATTCTATTAATTGGCCAATTTCTACACAGTAGATTTATCCAAAATACCTCATTTAGCTAAGAATTTCAAGTTATTCATATATAAATTTTTTTTTTTTTTTTTTGCAAATTAAAAATCATGATGGTAAAGGGGCTTGGAAGTAGAATAAAGTATGACACTGAAAGCGACAATGGACCTCTCCCCAACTCATTATCATGCAACAGCCTCTGGACCATTTTCTTTGCTTTGTACTCCTATCAAAATTCTTCACCTACAGCAAAAAAAATTAATCAAGAAAATAAAACACATACTTACTCATTATATAAATTCAAATATAGCGCAAGATTTTACAATTCCATAACTTCTTCCCTTATCGCACTGTATAACAGATCGAGGATTTTACTTATCAATTTTTGTTCTTTCCTTTGCTGCTTCTCTATTATTGCTTCAACATCTCATTTGAACCCAAGATTGGAGGAAAGATTGCAGTTCTTCTTCATCATTAAAGTTATCATCTTTATGGGTAAAAACAAATTACATCCTAAGCTGGTGCATATCAAAATTACAACTAAGCCGAAAGAAATAACCTCATATATATCAAAGAGGAAGGTCCATCTAAAAAAGAGAGCAAAGAGGGAAGGGCAAAGATTAACTAATATATATATGCACAGAACTGCACCCATATTTGAGCACATGTTAATCGACATAACATTGGTGTGAATCAGCCTTCTACTTTGCTAATACCGCACGAAGGTTCACATTCTCAATATGAAACAGGGAAAGGCCACCAAATTTCTTAAATATCACAAGAAACAGAAACAAAAACCATAATAACAAAATATAAAATCACAATCTATTATAACCAATTATTTTATCTGTTGAACATTGACAGTTCTACCAGCAAGGAACGAACAAAGCAAGGAAAACACTCATACAGCGCGAAGTGAATCGGTATTCTACTTCACTAATAGAGCTCGAAAGCAACGAAAATGGGAAAAGAGCCCGAAAGTTAACGTGCTCAGTATGGCTTGACTTCAAATTTAACCATGCAAATATTGAAATTCCAACAATTCTGAAATTGGTAGAGCTGTGAAGCGTGTACAATGCCCATGACGAAAATAGTAAAGAGTATTTAAAACAAAAATTCCTTTCTCATTTATTTTGCATAGAAATTAGAGGCGCTCAAGTTGAGTTGAGTAAGCTCAAATTCTGTGCATATAATCCTTCTAGAAAAACAGTTTCACATAGGTGAGGAGTTTATTCTATTCTTGATACTCAGTTAAGTGCCTGACAGCCATAAAACAAAGAAAAAGAAGTGGACCAACTGGAAAAATATAAGAAAAAAATAATTAAAAAACTACTTCAAATTGTTACAATTGAGCTTATATGCACATGCATTAAAAAATACTCACAATAAAACAACATTATAGATATGAAAAAAATCTGTATAATCAACATATAATAAAAAATCTGTATAATTAATCTAAGAAACGCAAACTCATTTCATCAAATACTTTTCAAGTATAATAAACCACTGTCAATTACTATAGCATGAGAAATCTGAGTACTATTCAAAAAATTATATAATAATCCAAGATTTTTTCTAACGTAGTTGTCTTCACATGGCCATTCTAACATAGTTGTCTTTGAATTTCAAACTAACCGCCACGAATTAGAAACTCTAAAAACATGAAAGCACTAAGGGAAACATAATTTCAAACTAACCGAAATAGAAACTATACACAGAAAATGCTGCGTATATTATTCCAGTTTAGAGAAAATGATGGAAATTAATGTCTAGAATCAAAATCAGCCATGTGCATGAACAAATAATTAAAGCTGGACATCAAAAGCACCTAAGAATAGAAACTACCTCTGATTCAACAGAAAACCTTAGACACTAATAATGGAACTTTAGACATTATATAAGACCAATCGAAAAAAGGACATTAACCAACCACAACAGAAACATATAATAGAAGAACACAAACCTCTTCATCCACAAAGACCATCTCCACCCAAGCAGGAACAGTAGGTTTTACAGTGCTAGGAACAATCCATTTCCTTAATATCCGGACCAAAAACAAAGCATTCTTGGGCAAATTAAGATCTACATCCCTTAGTAAAACTTTCACCGGAGTCATTGAGTTGCAAAAAAATAAAAAAGTTGATTATTGATATTGGCAGTAGTAGGATGTATAAAGTGAACAGAAACACAATGAAAAAAAAAAGGTCTACCACCATATATATACACAAACATCTGAAGAAGAAAATAAAGAAAATTGGACTCAAAATCAAAGATTTCCATATTCCACTTTCATTTACCAGAATTAAAACTCTGTACCAGTTCCTTATCGAAGCCAAATTCAGAAAGTTGAATATTAAAAATTATAGGGTATACACTATTTACAGACATTCCTAAAAATGTATTTCTGAAGCAACGCGTATTATTGAAAATACACAAAAATCAGAATTCGAAGTAATAAGGAAAAATTACCTTACCTTCTTGTAATGAGACTCCACCGAGGCAAGAAAATCAAATTTCTGAAGCAACGCGTATTACTAAAAATACACAAAAATCCACAAAAAAATACACAAAAATCAGAATTCGAAGTAATAATAAGGAAAAATTAGCTCACCTTCTTGTAATGAGACTCCACCGATGCAAGAAAATCAAACCGACGATCAAATCCACAAAAATACACAAAAAATAATAAGGAAAAATTAGCTTACCTTCTTGTAATGAGACTCCACCGAGACTTCAGCAACGTGTATTACTGAAAATAGACAAAAATCAGAAATCAATCGGAAGAATGCGAAGGAAAGTAGCAGATCGAAGATAGAAGATGAAAATTTCAAGACTGAACTCTTGGGGAAAAATGAATCGGGGTTAGACAAAAAATGAGGCGTGAATGAATCTTGCCAATTATAGAATACAATTGAAAAGACAATAATACCCCCAGACACTGACTAAAACATTCATATAATCTGATGCCGTAAGTGACTTTTCCTGAATCATCCAAAGGCGGGAATAATTTTTCCTACGACTTAAGTTGTTTAATATATATATATATATATATATATATTGATATATTGATATTGATATTGATATTGATTCTAATATGTATGTTTGTAATGTACCAGAAAATCAGCAATTGTCTTATAGAAGTATGGCTATTCCATTGTGAAATCAGATCAGATTTTCTCTTCCTTCTTGTTCTGTTTTATGCTCTCTACTACAGCAGTATGTTTTCTGGTTTTTTTCTTTTGTATTTTGCTGCTGTTTTTTTCATCTGGTTTTGTTGGGAATTTGCTAGTTGTTACAGCGTGTGCTCTTCCGATCTCTAACAAATTTAAAAAAAAAATTTCGAGGGCCTGGAAAGGGGGCTCCGCTCCCTTTCAACACCAACGTTAAATCCAGCTCAGTTCTATATAAAATCGTGAGTCCGTTCTTGTGTAGACCCCTGCTTATTTGCAAGCACAATGGGATTGTGGTCCGACGTAGGTTTATTTGACACAAATGGTGACAAAATTTTCACTTATCACTCAGTATATGCATAAGATGTGTAACGCACGTTCTTCTCACCAGTATATTAAAAGTGACTTAAATGTGAGAATAATTTTTGAACACTTTTACTTTTTGGTTTTGACATCGTCGCAATAAGAATACTTTTTACGTCTCTAATTGTAAATGCACGCCAATTTAGCCCCCTCAAATTCTACCTGCAAAATTCAATGTATCAGTTATTTATTAATTAATTAATATATACTACTAGTACGTTTCTAATTTTTTCCATTTGCACAAATAATAATCTTTGATTCACGCATACAATTCGTCAGGGGCCATATATAGAATACGTGAATAGCTAAAGAATTCTCTGTAAAATAAGATTATTTGGTTGAGTCCAGAATATTTAAAAAACCTCTCACCCCTTTGGCATGTATCGTTGCATATAACGTGTATTTCAAATTTATATGATGCGTAATCTGCAAGGACACATTAGATTGGAGGTTTTATATCAAAATATTCCAAAGATTTTTAAACACTACTTTTGATAGGGTTACGCTCACAATTTGTAGATGTGGATTAACACTAAAAATGATTCAAGGTCAAGAAAAGATTTCATTTTATATAAGGCCCTCAATTTTCTAACCTTTTCCGTAGCTTGCTTATATATTGCTTTTATGTAACAGTCAACAGTGTTGATGAATTATTTTATTTTATTTCTTTTTGTTTTTTGGGGGTTAAATTTCATTTTCATCTTAAATGAACTTTTTTGAAGCTTTAGGCATGACAGAATTATGTTTGTATGACGATTAGATATTAAGTACATACTGATTTGTTGTTTGAATTGTGCAGCAGTGGTTAGATGTTCACTCTTAGCGGGAGAAGTCTCGAGTTCGCACTATATCTATCCCTCTCTTAATTTCCTTTACCTCCCCTATATACCTGTTGCATAATAATAAGAGTAATGTTATTTAGCACCACTGGTGCTTGGTACCATATCAATGTGGCATTAAATGATAAGTTGGATTAAGTGAATCATTTATTTATTCATTTAATTCCACTTATTATTTAATACCACATTGGATGCCACCTAGATTTGTGTTACATATCATTATTCTAATAATAATGATGATGATAAATAAATAAAAAATGTGCATTGATTTAGCCAATGAGGCAGCCGGTTAGGATTGTTAAGGTCCCAATTTCAAAACGCACCAATTTTGAGTTGTATGGGTTTTTTTTAGATATTATGTTAGTTTGTTTATCTCTTAGTGTTGCGCTTCATTAGTATGTGTGGGTGTTTTTCAATATTTTGTATATTTCTTTGTGTTGCGCTTCATTAATATATATACACACTATATAGGTATACCCGGTATTTGTGTTGCTAATAATTAAAGGCAAATTGGCGCAAAATGACCCTAAAGTATGAGATTCCTGTGTAAATGGACCCTATCGTTTTGACTTTAGCAAATTAGACCCTAACGTATCACTGTTCATACGGCAAAGGACCATATCGTTTTGTCTTGGCAAATTAGACACCAACCTATCACTATTAATGCGGAAAAGAACCTTCCATCTTGTTCCGTCAAAACTTCCGTTACCTCATGCATATTCTTACATACCCAGCAACTTGACAAAGATATTTATGTCTTTTAAAAATTACAATATCTTTTTTCCACCTCTTATAATAGTATATTTAATTATTATTTATTACTAGAATTTTCAGCCCGATATTAAAAAAAAAATTTAGAACTGAAAAGAAAGATGATGTCCCGATCATTTTCTTAGTATATTATAAATTGGGAACTTATTTTATTTTTATTTTTTTATTGAAGGAAGTAAGTTTTATTCTGATCGTATTTCTAACTATTTATAATTAAAAAATAAATATTAAAATAACTACTATACATAAAAAAAAAGATATTATAGAATTAGCAATCAATTTTTTGTTAAATCTTCACAAAATATACTATAAGTATGATTAATTAGTTTCTACGAAAACAACAATTTTCTGTTAAATTTTCACAAAATATAATTTAACTATGATTAATTAATTTCCACGAAAAAATATTGCTAATGTACAATTTATGTAAGTATACTTACTTTTCAAAAAAAAAAAACCAATCAATTCATAGTCCGTCAAATTTGGTTTTTCATAAATTTAAAATATGTGTATGTTAATTTGAGAATTGTTTTTTTTTAAAGGACTAATTCGAGAATTGTTGAAGCATGCTTAAAAAAAAAAAAGTCAAATGTTTATTATAATCTTTATAGCAATAGTAGTATGTGCGTGTGTAGGGGGGGGAGGGGGAGGGGGAGGGGGAGGGATTTTAATTCATATGTAATAAAATAATCAATTATGGGGAGAAGATGGTAAAAAAATAAAATAAAATAAAAGTGCAATCTAAGCCCAAGACAACACTAACCACAATTAAAATATTCAATCGGAAATCTAAAGTTAAAATCAAGAAAAGGGATTAATTAAGGATATATATAAAAAAATTAATTCAAATATTCTAAAAAAACATCAATTGAGATTAAAAAATTAAAGATACACAAAGAGTTAAGAAAAAAAAGTCTTACATCAGAAATCTAGAAATAGAAATCATGAAAAGAGATTAAGGAAATAAAAAGAAAATTAACTCAAATCAACAATCAAAGATAAAGGAAAAGAAATATTAGAATATCTGAATTTCTATAGAAGATTGAAGCCATAATCGGATGAAAATTCGAGGATAAGGCACAATGGAGAAATTAAAGAAATTTAAATCCAACACAAACAAAACCATATAAATTAGAAGATGGATTAGATCAGTATAAATTTCGAAAATGAAAATATAAAGAAGATGCGGTGAAGAAGATAATTCAGAAAAAAATTTCACAGACGATATCATTAGTGACGTCATCAGAATCCTTATGAAGCCAGACGATTAGCGAGAAAAAACTATGTCAGGCAAACTTCTCTTATTATTAATATAGAGATTATTATTATTATTACTACTATAATTCTCAGCCATGCGTTGTATGAGATCTAAAAGTAATAATAACTGTAGTAATTCTAAAGAGATATATTTATTTGGCATGAAAAAGTGACATATTTAGTTGTCAACCATGTATTGAATGATTGTATGTCCTCAAATTCACTACTTGTATATGAACAATCAATTTATGTTTGCCAATTAATTATTCATATCATATAAATATGTCTCCGATCTAATTACTCTAATAACAAATGTCAATGAATTTTTATACAAAAATTTAATAAATTATCAATCGAGCCAATTGAGTCATATATTAGCATTATGAGACGTAAATTTTTATAACCATTCTATCATATTTTGATTTATTTTTCAATAACCATTTTTGCACCAGTTAATTCTTTTCTTTTTCTTTTTTTTTTTTTTTGGACATTGGATATAGGAAAACGGAGGGAAACTAATATCAATTATTCATGTTAGATAAACATGTTTCTATATAATTACTCTAATAACAAATGTCAATGATTTTTAATACAAAAATTTCATATAAATTATTAATACAGCTAGTTAGTCATATTTATTCACATTATGAGACATAAGTTTTTATAATCATTCTATTATATTTAAATTTATCTATTGATAATACTTTTTGTACAATTTACCTCTTTTTTTTGCTACAGTGGGCATAGGGGAGGGGGAGGGGAATGTGTGTTCCAACCCAAGACTTACTGTTTAAAATGTGATAAACCTAACCAATGTGACACTTATTTGAATTACATCACCGGTTAATTATGCATGTATAAATAAAAATTAATTGAGGTGATTCAATAAAAATAAAATTTTTAAAAATTGATAAACAACTATTACAGTACAACTGTATCAACATTTGGTCCATCTCTCAAATAAATAATCTAACTTCAACTACAGTAAGACCATATTTAAAACGACAAACTGAAATTTTTGTTCCATGGGAAATTATCGAAAAGTTTCAATTTACATTAATTATAGAATCAATAAATTGGAATACTATAATTTTAAAAAAAATAATTTTTGATTACTGCACTACAATAATCATATAAAAATTTCTTCAAAAATAATTAAAAATTGAAATTTATAATAATGTTACAAATTTTTAGAAATTTATTCGTTTAAAGACGTACTATGCATGTATTTTCGAATTATAAAGATTACTATTTGTTTTTTTTAAATAGAATTCCTAATTAATTTCTTGTTCGATTTGATAAGTGACAGATCTCTAATTTAAAATAGTTGACTAAAGAAACTATTGTGAATTGATTCAAAAATTATTAAAAATCAAAATTTATAATAAGATTACAAATTTTTAGAAATTTATTCGTTTAGATACGTATTATGCATGTATTTTCGAATTATAAAGATTATTATTTGTTTTTTTTTTTGAAATAGAATTCCCAATTAATTTATTGTTCAATTTGATAAGTGACGATCTCTAATTCAAAATAGTTAGCTAAAAAAACTATTTTGAATTAATAGTTGGATATGAGTTAATAAAGGAAAAAGTGAATATCATTTAATAAATTAGCGTAACAATTTTTAAAAAAAAAGATAAAAAATACAAAAAAAAGAATTAAATAATATCACCAGAAATCTTATAGAGCCAGAAATCTTACAGAGCAAGAAATTTTATAGATCCAGAAAATGAGCGTGAAAAGCCACACTTCTGTTATTTTATATATGTATATATATAGATTATCATCATCATCTTTTGATATATTAAAATAAAGTATTGATTTACCGCTACATATTTAACTGTATTAGGAGATGATATGACGTGTCAAATAACATATATCTAACACTGCATATAAACATCTGGTAGTATATCATTTTCATATTTGAACCCCTTAGCTTATGAAAATTGATATGGATGGACCTCAAATGTGCTGCTAGACATTTATGCGGTGTGTTAGATATGTGACATTTGACACCCCGTATCATCTCATGATACGGCTAAATATCTAATCAGTACTCAGTTTTAATATGTCAAAAGATGATGATAAGAATAAATAATAATTAAATATACAATTATAAGACGTGAAAAAAGATATTGTAATTTTTAAAAAATATAAATATTATTGTCAAGCTGCTACGTGTAGGAGAATATGCATGAGGTAACGGAAGTTTTGATGGAGCGAGACGGAAGGTCCTTTTCTGCATGAATAGTGATAGGTTGGGGTCTAATTTGCTAAAGTCAAAACGATAGGATCTTTTCCGTATGAATAGTTATATGTTGGGGTCTAATTTGTCAAAGTCAAAACGATAGGGTCCATTTACAGAGGAACCTCATATGTCAGGGTCCTTTTGTGTCAATTAGCCAATAATTAAATTGTACTTGTACTTTAAAAGATGTATTGACTTCCTTTCAAGAGGAAAAAAAATGTATTGATTTACTTTATGTATTCATAACTTGGCTGTTCAATTTTGACAAACAAATTATTTATTTTTATCGTATTTTTTTTGACAAGAACACGACGTGCGCATATATAGAGACATCATAGACCACATGGCATAGAGACATCACACAGCCTACGCCATCTAACAAATTCTTTATTTTTATCATATAGGTACGTGAATATTTATCAATGGTGGATTGAAGGACGAAATTTCTGGCGACATTACTGGATCTTAAAACAGCCAAAATATGGATGAGGAGAATTAGAGAGGAGAACGTTTCTTTTTCCTAGGAAAACATGCACGTTTGTAGCCGTTAGCAGGGGCGGATGTGGCATAGCCACCGCTTTCTCTAGCTATCTCCTTTTTGGAAAAAAATCTTTTAGAAAATTCGGGGGCTATATGAAATTTAAATGGGTCCCCTTTTAAAAATCTTACATTAAATGTGCATTTGTTTTTTGACAGGAGTACATTAAATACGCTTTTAAAGATAGAATCTATGGGTATAAGGATCTGAAACTTTGACCTATAATTAAAGATAGAAACTAACATGTAGCAACCAACAAATTGTAAGAATAAATTTTTATTAAATAGATGACATGTCACTATAATTTTACCTATTTTAAAGTTTATCCATTTGGCACCCATCTAGTCACATATCTTAAAGTCTAATTAAATGTTTTATTAAATAAATTTAATTTTAATTTCAAGTCTTTATGTTACCTTAAATTCTATTCAGAACTAAACAATTTTTACTCCAGTTTCTTTAAAGAAGTACAAGTCCAAATTCTCTCGACCCTTTGTTAGCTCCTATTACATTCAGTCATCAGTGTCAGCTACCAACATACCCGAAATTCATATACACTAGAATTTCATCTCCAAATTCAACTACGAAATTCTTGAGTCCAGCGTCTATAAATTCTCAGCCTCAAATTCAATAATCTCCACGCACATCCCATAGCAATTTCACAAACCCGGAATCGGTATGTTTCAAGCACTTTTTATTCTTTGTTTATTTTCTCTTATAAACATAAATACATACATGCATTCATTATGTTCAGGTTTCACCCATAGAATCCGAAACACGTAGATCGTATATGAATAATGTTATTTATTTAGAATGAATATCGATCTCCAATCTAGTTAGTATTATTATACAATGAAAGATGTGTAGAGATGTTTAAATACATGTGAACAATGATTTATTCAATAGCCAATAGGGAAATACTAACTAGACTGTACGTAGACCAGTTTTCAATTTAGATAAATAGCATCATGACCACCATACATGCATGTCCATATCCAACCGAGATTGTAATTACGTTAACTTTTCACTCTTGGATTTCTAAATATACTAAATGAGTGGGCTAAAAGAGAGTTGATGGTTACCGTTGAGAAGCTGCCTCTGTTGGAGTTGAAGAAACCCAAGAACGTTGTCGCTATTTTTGGGTTTGCATTGTGAAAAATGACCAATTTCCTTATATTTGTACTCGTATGGCTAAACCTAAAATTTATAGAAGGGTTAATTTCACATATCGTCCCCAAACTTTGGGGTTAGTATACATTTTTTTTTCAATGCCCTGGGTTTTCAAGCTTTCATGAAGTTGCACAAAAGTTCATTTTGATAGTTTCCATCAACTTTTCCATTAAATCCCCATGTGAATTACTATTATACCCTTATTATTTTTAAATTAAAAATAGAAGGTTTTAAAATATAAAAAATAATATAAAAATTAAAATAAAATTGAAAAAAAAAAAGAAAAAAGTAGGGGGATTCACCTCCCCAAAAAAAAAAATGCCAGAAATGGTTGCTGCCATTTCCGGCAGCCAAGGGGCAGCTCACAGGGGGGTCTTCCCCCTGTTGGCTACTGGAAATGGCAACAGTTTGTTGCTATTTCCAATAGCTAGTTGGGGAGTGAATCCCCTCATTTTTCTTTTTTAATTTTATTTTAATTTTATATTTTTTTATATTTTAAAACCTTCTATTTTTAATTTAAAAATGATATGGGTCAATGGTAATTCGGTCGATGATTTAACAGAAAAATTGATAGAAACTGTCAAAAGGACCTTTTATGCGACTTAATTAATAGTTGAGGACTCAGCGTGTTGAAAAAATAATTAGGCACCGAGCTAATACAAACTCCAAAGATTAGAGACGATATGTGAAATTAACCCTTTATAGAATAATTGACACTAATATGTCTTCAAATATTATAAAGTACAGTATTCATCCCTTTGATCATGGCAAGGAGTTGCATTGTGTAGTTGAGTCCTAAGATTACGATTTCCCTGGTAGATTAAATTTTGTTCATCCATTAATGAATCTTTTAGAAAAAATCTCATTAATTAGATCATTGACAATACTCATTGTTTGGCTTTTCATTTCTTAACCATTCAAACACTTAATTAGTCAATTAAAATTCCAATATAGACTAAATAAGTAATAGCTATAAAAAAAATACACAATTATTACATATTTATAATTTGATTATTATGTAATATTAATAATATTAACAAAAAGAATAAAAATGGAGAAAACACAATTTAAACCGAATCAGTAATTTAGTTTTAACTTTTAAGAAAAAATTAATTAATCTTGATTATTAGAACATTTTCAATTACATTTCGTGCATTTTAACTTCTTTATTGCTAAATGAATAATAAAAAATTCTTTAATCACCAAGATTTAGAACATTTTATTCTTCTGTTAAAGTAAAGAGTTAATTACACTTAACATCCCCAACTTTTCAAATTATTATCGATTATGTATATAACCTTTAATTTTCCTTCTAGACGTCCTCAACATTTTGAAAGCGTTACACCTAAGGTCCCTGAGACGGAAACCGTCAATTATTCCATTAAGTTTGAGAGTATTATTTCCAAAAAAATAAATATTTTAATATTTAAAAAAAAGAGGAGACACCCCTCTTTTGGATGCCCTTTCCGACAGCCACTAACCCAATAGCCATATTGCAATTTCTGGCAGCACGGGGTGGGAGTCTCCCCCTTTGCTGCCGGAAGTGGTAGCACTTTAACTGTCATTTCCAGCAGCACAGGGGCAAGACTTCCTCCCTTCCCCCAAAGCCTTTTGGCAGCCAAAAGACGGGGTCTCCCCCACCCCTCTTTTTTTTTTTTTGTTTTAAAGATTAAAATATTTATTTTTTTATATTTTACTATATTGCCTCCAAACTTAATCAAAATATTAAAATATTTATTTTTTTGGAAATAATACTCTCAAACTTAACGGAATAATTGACGGTTTCTGTCTCAGAGACCTTAGGTGTAACGCTTTTGAAAGGTTAACGACGCCCAAAAGGAAAATTTAAGGTTAGGGACGCAATCGATAATAACTTAAAATGTTCAGGATGTTAGGTATAATTAACCATTTAATTTGAAAAAAGAATAAAATGTTCTAAATCTTGATCATTAAAGAATTTTTTATTATTCATTGAGCAATAAAGAAGTTAAAATGCATGAAATGTAATTGAAAATGTTCTAATAATCAAGATTAATTAATTTTTCCTAAAAGTTAAAACTAAATTATTGGTTCGGTTTAAATTGTGTTTTCTCCATTTTTATTCTTTTTATTAATATTATTAATATTATATAATAACCAAATTTTAAATATGTAATAATTGTATATTTTTTATATAGCTATTATTTATTAAGTCTATATTGGAATTTTAATTGAATAATAAGTGTTTGAACGGTTAAGAAATGAAAAGCCAGACAATGAGTATTGTAAATGATCTAATTAATGAGATTCATTGTAACAGCATCATTAATGGATGAATTAATATGGAATGAAAAACACAATAAAATTTGATCCATGCAAGATGACAGAGTCTAGTAGTTTCGTCTTATTGTGTAGTAGCACATTCCGTCCAAAATTTGACATGTTATTGAGAATATTCCTGATCAAGATGCTAGTAAGGAGATTACGTAGTGTTATTGTCCTCCTTATTTATCTTGTATTGTAGCTTTATTAGAACGAGTGAATAGAATTTGTAAATTTCCCTACTCCCGCGCGGGTGTGTTTAATTTTGGTGGAGATCCAGATTTTTTTCTTCATCCGTACTAATGGGCCGGCTGGAAATTTGGGCTAACTAGAACTGGGTACCACATTGGATGATAAAGAAAAGTGGAAATTAGCCGATACATGCACATCGATCATTGTAATTAGAAAAATACTTATTTTAATTTTTAATTAATAAATTACAAATTTAAGTCATTTTATTTGGAAGAATATGGTCAGTGTAATAAATTAAAATTGATATTATAATAAGTATTTATACAATTTGTTTTCAATAACTACTGCTAAGACCAAAATAGTTACAATTGAGAGTATTTTTCCAATTTATTACAAATGTAACAAGTTACATGTAAAAATCCCAAAATAAAAGTAGTATCCAATTTGGAAAGGACTGTCTCCGCACGCAAGTTGGGCAAAAATGCGAGTCTGAACTTGAGTGCGAACACAATTTTATCCCAGCTAACTGAGTTTTGGCTTGGGCTCATCAATGGTTCGGTTAGCCGAGCCGTTTTGCTTACCCTATTTTATAACGATCTTAATGTTGCATATTGTTAAGTGATCTTCTATCATAAATGAAATTTTATAATATAATTTATGTTGAATATTTATTGAGAGTTCTACTCGAAAATATGGAACAGCAAATATAAAGGCAAAAAAAAAAAAAAGGAAAGAAAAGGAAAGCACATTTAGGTAATATTTGATTTAATTCTCACAAATGAGATTTTTGATTTTCAAACTTTGAATATAGAAAAAAGAAAAAAAAAAAAAGAAGAAGAATATTTAGTCAAGAATACTTTTCTATGGCTATCCCCTTATTATAATAAAATAGCATTTATAACAGCCGAAGAAAAATATGGTTTGAATCGTAGTCCAATGGTTAGGATATTTGTATTTTGGGATAGAGGTATCGAGTTCAAGCCACACATGTCCCTCCTTGAATGTTCCTCCACTCTGATCTATGTATCAAAAATAAAAAATAGCAAAGGAAAAATAATATATTTACAGCACCTAATGCTGATAAAGTCCAATAGTACCTATCTAGACGGCTCCTATTTAAGGTGTATTGAAACCAATTTTTTCCTCCTGTCTCACTGATCTTGCCCACAGCATAAACTGATAAGACACTAGTCATGGTTCCCGTACCAGATAATCCATAAGCCATATGTACCAAGTATTTTCTTGCGGACAAAGGATAGCTTGTGCTCTGCATCGCACCTACAAAATTACTTTCGAAAAAGCAATCAAGCATTGCAAGGAGAACGAATTGTGGAACCAACCAAAGTATACTCATGGGAATCTTCTCTTCAGGCTTGTCTAGCAAACCAAGTCTTCTAACATTATGCAATCTTCGCCTTTCCACTGCGGCAGCAACTGCACAACATATGGCTGAACTAAACAACGTTGTAAAAATATTCATAAGCATCATGCTGGGTTCAGTTTTGTCAGTCAAGATGGATACAAAAAGTTGTTGAACTATTTCATAGAGCATTGGCAAGAAGAGAACGGGAATTTTGATACTTCCTAACTTGGGGTTCATATTGTTTGCTTGTTCTAGGAAGTAAGTATTTCCAATGGACCTTACCAACCCACAAAATGTGAAGCATAAAAAAATGGGAATCCAACGAAATAACTCATCTTTTGCTTGTTTGATATTTTCTTCGACATCCTCCAAATTACTTTCTTCCGATTGTGATGGTGATGATGATAATGGGCCATCAACTATATAATTTGCAACCACAAAACAAGTAGCTAGCTACAGCTGAAAAAATTGCAGGAATTCCGAAACGCAGTGACCATGATTTTATCACGCCCGAGAACGCTGTAGCTATGACGGTTCCGAATATAAAGACGAAAAGGGTCATCTTTTCAGAATTGAAGGCTCCAAATATGGAGCTGGAAGCCGACATATCCCTTGTGAGTTCTAAATCATTTTTAAAAAACCTATGACCCGATATTCCAACTGCAATCAGGGCCAAGGATGCGTAGAACAGAATCCCTAGTTTTTCTTCATCACCATTAATGCATTCTAACTCCTCACTAGTGCATGGGACAGAAAGTGCTGACATCCCAAGCAATCCCACTCCCTGCAAGCGCAATAATTTGCATTTTTCTTTATTTTTTTCACAGTCATAATGATGTAGCATAAAAGATGTATTTGAATGTTACAAGCATGTACGTACAATGGTGTAGGCAATGCTACTGGCAAGGCGGATTGAATGGATGCTCATGATCTTATGGCAAAGGTAGACATAAGCTATTGGTAATACAAGTGAACTACCTTCCCATATGTTTACGATTGCAGCAGCACCCGTTAAACTTAGTTTCTTGACTTGTGTAAGGTATGTTGTCATGAGTGACATTAGCAATGGTCTCAGTAGATCAACAGCTACCGTTACTTGATGCATCAACATGAGAGTCAAAAGGAGAGAGAAATTATAAATAGTATTAATCCAAATTAGTGAATGCATTAGCACATATTATTCTTTTCCAATAATTTTCTGAACATGCAAATGGATGCCTTTATGGCCCCCATATTCTATGCGGTAGCAGATCTAGAAATTATTTTCTGCACGAGCTAGAATAGAAAAGTTGAAATCGACTAAATGTATATATGTGTATTAAAAAAAAAAAAATTCCTATATTTGGTTATTCCCCTGGTCGCATGAATGTAAGTACGTAATACGCCATGCAAATACATGCAATTACCACACATTGGGTGCCAAAATTAAATAGCAACCATAGGGGTCATGGGTGTCACAAAAATTTTATATTCTTTTATTTATGTATATGGCTTATTTGTCGGACTAGTTTTTATTTATTTTGATTCAAATTTCTTACCCATAAGTGCGCCAACGCCAAGAGCCTGCCGAATTTTACTTTCTACAAAAATTTAAAATGATGACGATAAGCAAAAGAGTGAAAACATAATAAGATTGATATTGATAAATTAAAGCGTTGCATAAAAAATACACACGTGTTCGCTGCCAGGCATCTGGGTTGCCAATGTCCAAAGGTTCTTCAGTAGTTCTCGTTGCCTAGAGGTATCGAATGTATGGACTTTAAGTTAATTTTTAAATTATTATTATCTATTTAAACAATATAAATTAGTTTAAAATTAACAAGAAAAGATCCAAATTTACCGAATTAAAAACTTTTTATTGTGTAGATGAAAAAAAGACTAAATTATTAAATTATCAAACATGACGACGACAGGAATAACAACAGCGATAATTAATTAAATAGATAAAAGAGGAATTACATTAAAAAAAGGGGATCAAGTAATTGGCATAAATGTAATTTAGGCAATGGCAGGTAATTAAATCGCCAACCCTAAATTTGGTGAAATTTTACGTCAAATTTTCCTTATGAATGTTTGGCCGAATTAGATTGCCAAATTACTATACTAATTGGAATATGTGACAATAACCCAGACATGCTTATTAAGCTTTGAACAAGTTTCATAAATCACAAGTAATAATAATGTAGTTAGAGTTCGGACTCTACAGAACTAAGCATAAAATAAAATATAATTAAGTTATAAACAAGACTAGAAATAGCGAAAAGAATTATCATAGCTGGATGGATTGGCTATAACTGCTATATTACCAATTTAGATTGCCCTATACTGTTTGGAATGTCACAATGAACCCGACATGCTTGTTAAGCTTTGAACACGTATCATAAATCAAGAAAAAAAAATACTAGAGTCACTCTATGCAACTAGACATAAAATTAAATTATAAACTAGTCAAGAATATATACTGAAAGACTTACCATAATTAGATGAATTGGCTAATTACAACTGCAAGAAAAATTTCAGAAGTGAACGATAAAAAGGTTTAGGATTAACTATAAACTTAAAAATGATTTCATTTCCAGTGGACAAGGATGACAAGCCTTGATTCTCTCACACACACACACATATATTAATGTATTTAAATTTAAATGCGCAAAAGTAAAAGAATATAACCAAACTTGCATAGCAAGAATGGAACCGACCATAACAAGTCCCAAGACAAAAGAAACGAACTTGCAAAATCACATCCTGGATTAGCTAATAATATATCCAAAATTTACAACCCGTTTGGTTATATTTATAAAATCAATTTATAAAGAGAATTTATAATGAGTGAAAATAAGTGGTGGAGATTTAATTGAAATTTGAAATGTGTGGTGATTATTGAGTAATTTTCAAATCAAAAGTCAAATCGAATTTATAAATTGCAAAAATAAAGAGTACCAAAAGAACTCTTAATTGATGCATTAGCAAGAATGGAACTGCCATAACAAGTCCCAAGAGAAAAGAAACGAACTTGCAAAGTCATCCTGGATTAAACTAATATATCCCAGTTTTAATTGAAATGCATCAAATCAAATATCTAATAATGGCATTTCATTTCCCCAAATATATTTGAAAACTTAAATTAATCTAGATATCTAGACGTGTCTGACGCACCAACTAAGTCTGGCTACAATGTTATCGACCTAGAACTATCTAGCGCCACATACACAATAAAAAGCCAAAACCTAGATTAATCAATTATGCAGTCACTTAATGCACTGATTAACTGAATGATTATGTAATACACATAGACGTGCAATGTTAATTTATAGAAGTGCTGTTCAAGATAGGTCGAGTACGGCAGGATACTTCTAGAACAGAATAGCCTAAGCAGGATGTATCTGGCCCTTTAAAATGTGAACAGTACCAACGTGTGAAGTAAGTTCACACATAAAGATAAAGTCAACAAAAACACGTGATATGTTGATGTGGAAACCCCTAGGGAAAAACCACGGGCATCCTTGCCATGGGAGAGAAAAACATCCACTAGATAATATAATTAGTACATGAATTGACTACATCAGTATGCACAAGCAACAACAAACACAGTAAAATTCAAACTTCGTATTCTGAATTTCTATGGAGCACTTCTCCTAGTGCATGAACAGCTGTTCTTGTGTGTGTACTATAACTCTTGCAATCTATTCAATTGTGGACAGCCAGCTTTCCCCCCTCACTCTTATCACCATTGGTTGGCGCCTCAGCCTTCATAATTGTCTCTGCAATTCGTAGTATCTTCACAGCAGTGCAGCTTCACTACTTATAGGTCTCTACCTGATAAGTAGGCAAGGCAGTCTGCTTATCATCTTTGAAGAGATAATCCATTATCTCTTATCTCTTGTGTTGCAAATCCAATTAAGAGATAAGCCTCTATCTCTTCTCATAACAGATAAAAACTATCTCTTATCACGTTGTGGTAGAAGTCCTGTTTAAGAGAAGTCCCTGCAAGACACAATCTCTTAACACAATAAAAAGTAAATAATAAACCAATAACCCACTTAACAAATATTAATTTGTTAGTCACAACTCAATATCTAATGGCCAAACCAAATTAGAAAATATGCCAATAAAATATACCAACAATCTCCCCATTTGGTATTTTCTAATTTTGTTCAAAACCAATGACCATCAATCAAAGAAATGTAACCAAGCATTAATGTAAGTAGTCATCTTAATCATTGAACCATAAGTACATTATGACAAACATAACCATTAAAATGTCAATACTTGTTCATCTCCCCCTTTTTGAGTAAAAAGTGAAAAATGCCAAAGTTAGGTAGATTTCTTAGTCTTGTCTGACTTCTTAACCTTTTTGGCCTTCTTGGGGGTGCTCCTTCTGAAGCCCTAGATGGCGCTGTGCGCTTGGAAGTCATGACATCTACATCTTGGTATTGAGTGGTATGACCAGCTGGAGCTGGTGGAGCAGCAACAGTAGTAGTGAAAGTCTGAAACTGTTTATAGTATCCCAATAAAAAGTTTTTAAAATTCTCATCGTTACAAGAAAATGATCCTGGGTTCAACAAAATAGCTTTCATAAAGAAATCACAGAGAGGACTAAATATATCAAGAAAGTGATTGAAAGCATAATGTAAGTATCAAGAAAGTGATTGAAAGCATAATGCAAGTTAGTTAGATCCTCCCTGATATGTGAGATGACTGGATGCATAGTCACCAGAGTCTTTTCAAGTTGAGTCACAGAGGTTTGAACCCCTTGCATGTCCTCTCGTTCTTGTTGAACCAAATCTGATAGCTGAGAAATGGACTGAGATACCTTATCCAATCTTTTAGAATTCATCTCAACATCTTCTTTGGAGGTAGAGCTCCGAGCAATAGGATTGACAATCCCTTTATAGCTTTCTCTGTTGATGACATTTAGTGATTCATACCATTGATCACCTGTGTCTTTTAAGAAGTTGTACAGTAGCCAAGGAAAAGGCAAAGGATAGGCTGTGGAGAATCTAGGTCCTCCTGAAGTACTACTTGGACTTGCTCCAATACGGTAGGTGATGATATCAAATATATGTTTTGCCCAATCAAAACATCCATTTATACCCAGCCTGACAGTGAGGCGAGATGCCATGAAACTCTTTTAAGATCCTTCTGGCCAGCCAGATCTAGTTAGTACAACTGCTAGAGTTTCATTGGAGATAGCCATTTCCTCCTCATCCAACATCAGATCCATCCCCAGCCAAGACCTAATGCTAGCAGCACTAAAAGTGATCATTCTCCCACTGAGATAAATTTTTGAGACAAAAAGACTTGTGCCTTGTCCAAAATCATTTGGAACATTTGCATTAAACTCTTGGACAATTGTCTCATCACACCTAAAATGTTTGTCTAACTTTAAGTCTTGAACAAGTGCAAATAGTTCCACCATAGCAAAGTCAGAAACAATCACATTTTTCTTATAGGAAAATGGTCGTAGAATAATATACATGTGGAAAAGATCATATGACTCTTGACCTGAGAAGAAGTAGTCCTTTGATGTGAATGCTCCGATGTACCAATCACATTTAACAATCAGTATTTGCCTATCCTTCCAGTTCATATTCAGACCCTAATTTTGAAGGGTCTGCTGAGTGTCTGCGCTAGATGTATCCTGTGAATCCTTGGAACTACCAAAACTATCATGTGTGTCTTGAGAACTGCCAACTGTATCCTTCTTACCTTGATGATCTGTTTTCTCTGCACTAGACTATTTTTGTGAACTTACAGTATAACCAGAGCCATCTATTGGGGTATCACGAGCCAGTTTAGTTTTCTGTTCTTGTCTGGCCAGTGACTGATATGAACTTGTCTACCTCTCTATTGGAGAGTTGTTAAGGGGCTGAGATACTTGGTCCACTTTGGTAGTCTGAGAGTCAGTTCTCGATAGTTTGCTTAAGGGAACATTGTCCTCAGACTCAGTGGACTCCACACTGGCTGATGGAGGATGGGAACCTGAATATACTTCGGTATATGATCAAGTGTTCCATGAGGTGCATTGTCCTCTTTCCTGAAGGAAGGGTCAACCGCTGTCTGTGAAGGAAAATTTTGTGTTCCTGTTTATGAGAAACCTCAGCTACTGGCTCCAGTCTGCTGGGTTGCGGAGCAATAGGATCAGACACCTGTTTTGTGTGATCTAGCTTTTGAACCACCTCATATAGGATAGATCTGAAAGGTATTTTTAGAATTGCCCTCTGCACTGGATGCGGAATACCTAGGCTTGTTTCGATTGGCATGGTCTGGGTCGTCAGAATGTCTGTGGTGGTGGAAGCATCAGGATTCGACTTTGTTTCAGAGTCTGCGGATTAATTGTAGAGGATTATCTACTTCAGTTCCGGCCGTGGATTGCTTCTTCCCTTTCCTTTTTCTAAGTGAGCCATTGGAGAAAGTTGTTGTTTTCTCGGGTGCCATAGAGATGAAACACACTTAGGGTTTTCTGCAAGAGAAGATATACAATAGGGAATATAAAGCGTGAGAGTCCTAGGAATGAAGAGTTTGAAGTGGGAGTCAAGTCTTCTGTTTTTCAAATTTGTGTCAAGTAATAGATTTTTAAAACTTGACAGATTTTTAAAGACAAGTTAGAGTTCCAATATGACATGGTCTTTTTCACTTGGGTTTTGACCATAAAGCAAGACATCGCAGCCCACATGGCTCACACACAATGAAAATAGACAAAAATAACACAAAGTTATGATAGAGTACCGGAAACATCAATAGGGAGGATATTTCCTATTGTTTTTGCATTGCCCATGTGGTAGCAGTATCCTGCCAAGTAGCCACATCTAGTATGAGCTAGGTAATTTTCGCTGCGTAACGAGTGGGCCTCTGTCATTACTTTCTAGGAATTTCTGTTTTCTCGAAGTGAGCCAGTTGTGCACAGAGGACCAATCATCATCTGAGGTGTTTCTCATTAAGAATAGATTCATGCCTGGCTGTGCATGAGTTTTACTATATAGAGACACTGTCTTCTAGGTTTGGTTGTGGGTACGTACAGTCACATATAGCAGAATCGTTTATATTTTTCAACCTTGTTCTCGTTTTTTTATATATTTTTTCTTTAGTTCACAGAGGTAGTGGGAAAAGAACTGACTAACAGCCTTTTCCTCCAATATATCTGCCCTAGGCACTTCACCATATGAGCTGGAGAAACATAGATACTGAATATGAGTCAACACTACTGAACTCACCCTTAGGCAGCAGTTCCTTCCAGTAATGATAACGAGCCACTCATTTCTCAGGAATGAATTCATCGTAGGTAACCAGACACAGCCTGCTTGACAAGAATTCACTAGACATGTCCTTTAGGAGCCCATCAGGAAGTGTCTGAACCAAACAGATAAAAACCACAGTTAAACGACAATTAAAAACACAAAACACTAAAAACTATAAAACTTACTACCTCCCCTTTTTTTGTGTTTTTTTTAATGAATGAAATATGAACGAACTACACCAATGGGCAACTAATGCCTAGCAGAGTCAAGGGCCTTAGGGAACTAGTCTGCCAATTGGAACTCAGTTAAAATGTATTCCAGTGAGATAGAGTCTTTTTCAATTAGTTCTCTAATGAAATGATGCTTAATGACAATGTGCTTGGTCCTGGAGTGTTGGACAGGGTGTTTCAAGATGTTGATAATACTAGTGTTATCACAATATAGAATGATCTTATTTTACACAATTTGGTAATCTTCTAGCATGTGTTTCATCCACACTAATTGAGTGCAACAACTTCCTGCTGCAATGTACTCATCCTAAGCAGTGGATAGGGATAGGCAGTACTGCTTGTTTTTCATCTATGCTACAACAATATACCAACATAGAAGCATCCTCCATATGTGCTCTTTCTGTCATCCATGTTGCCAGCCCAGTCTGCATCTAAGTATCCTGCTAGGTACATATTGGTATCTTTGGTATACCAAATTCCATACTCAGCTGTCCCTTTCACATATTTTAGAGTCCATTTTGTCCCAATGACATTCTCTTCAGGTGAGACTTCATTTCTTTCAAACTAATTTAGCTCTTCCTGCATGGCTTGTATCCAGTGCTCATCATTTAGAGCATCCTTTGCACTCTTTGGCTCTGTTTGCGACATATGATAGAGATTGCCTAGATCTGCTACAAACATGTTTCTTGTTGTAACATATTCTGTGAGATCTATTAAAAAGTTGTCTAGATGATGGTTTCTTTGAATTCTAGATGATGGCATCCTCCCCTGTTTTGGATAGATGGAACTGGCTTGCTCAGTAGCCGCTTCTGGTTTGTTATTCTGATTCCCAGATGTGTCTTCCTTATTCATGTCTGGTTCTAACTATCTATGTATCTGAACCAGATACTATCAGATTTCTGAACCAGATACTATCAGATTGGTCTAAATATGTTTGACACAACTGCTTTCTCCCTCTTCAATCATAACTTGATCAACTTATCCTTTATTACCTAGAAAGATAAAGTTTCTGCAATACCAACCTCACAAACCCCAAAATCAAGTAGCATCAATAAAGTCCAAAAAAGATCATCGAAATAAACATTCACAAGAATTTTAATTAGATCCTAAATGCATGGTACATATAATCAATTAAGATTACTATTTTTCAACTTAAAAAAAACATGAACAAAATAAGCAAAAAATGAGAGTCTAATGTATGGTAAAAAAGATCGTATCGTGTGAAAGATCTGCCGTGAATAGGGAAAACAAGTTCAATCAGAATCGACTTATTTGCATAAGTTTTCAAATCATCTTTTCTAATCCATACTTGATTCCCCTTCAAATTGGTCTTGTTTTTTGATTTATTTTCTCCAGTGGTTGTGCCATTTTTGATTTTATGTTTATTTAAAAATCTATGACAACTAGATTTCATATGTCCTTTAATCCCACAATAAAAACAAAAAGGCACATAAACAAAAAAAGAACCATGATGCATTCTACGGCGATTCTCAATCATATTCAAAAAATCTGAAGATTTAGAACTCACATGACAATACTGCCCACAACAAGAATAAGTAGGAGATGAATAATACTTACCTGATGCCTTATATGCCTGTGATTTATAAGGCGTTCTTACTCTAGTTGTCGCTCTTTCCTTCTCAATTTGACCTGCTTTATCTCCTCTAAACTCCAGTATCGGGTCTGCCTCTGTGTGTTTGCCTTTGTGAGGTAGCAATGGCTGGCTCAGCTTTATGTGAGCTAGCACAATCTGGCTTAGGTCAGGATGGTGGCGAAGCATCTGGCATACTAGCTATGTTATGTGAATATCTAGTTCCTTTTACAAAGACTGTGGCCTAAGTTTCTTTCTCCTTTCCTTTGCCATCATATCCTAGACCTGTCTGATCTTCAGCACATTTTCCATATCTCAGTACTTCGTTCAAACATACAGCTCCTAAGGTGAGTAGCTTGATTCACTCATTACACTGTTTGACTTCATCCTGAAGCCGTTTCTTCTCTTCTGTCAGACTGCTAATCTCGGTAGTTTTCTCCACCAATTCTCTGGGAGCCTTTTCTCGCTCATCATTGGCAAATTCCATCACGATCAAAAGTTTGTCTGTTTCATCTTCTTTAGCAACTAACTTCTAGGTTAGCTCAGCATAGTCAGACACAAATGTTTATCAATAGACGCATCTGGCGACCCATTAGTGTCTGTTACGTGAGCAGTTAAGCTGATAACATCATGTTCATTTTCATTTGGATCTGTTCCAAAGCCTTCTTTATCATTTTCACTCCAAGTGACATTCATCTCCTTTTTCCTATTGTTTTTTCTAAGCATGTTCATGCATTCAGCGGCAATGCGTCCAAAAATTTCACATTCATAACACCGTATCTGGTTTTCGTTCTTCCTTCATGGGTCATCTACACTTCCTCTGGGACTCGCACTGCTCTTTTTCTTGAACTAACTTTGATTCGATTCCTGATTTTGATAATTCTTTCCTCTTTGGTTACTTTTCAAGAATCTGTTGAATTGTCTTGTGAGTAGTGCAACGCCTTCATCCTTATCACTTTTTTTGATAGTTTCATTTGTTTTAAAGGCACGTCCGGGTTTCTTGTCAACGTTTCTCTTACCGAGGCCTTTTTTATAGGTCATCAGTGAACCTACCAGCTCTTCGACTCTTATTGTACTAACATCTTTACTTTCCTCAATCGCGGTGATCTTGGCATGGAACCTCTCTGGCAAAGATCTGAGAATTTTCTTTATTATTTTATGCTAAGAGTACTTCTTTGCCAAAGCATGAGCCGCATTGGTAATTTCATTGAGTTTTGCATAGAATGTCTTGAAGTCTTCATCGTCTTGCATTACAATCTGTTCAAACTCAGTAGCAAGCATTTGCAACTTAGATGACTTTACTGCATTTGTCCCTTTATGTGCTTGTGTGTCCCATGCTTCCTTCATTGTTTTGCATGAAGAAATCAAATGAAATTGATCAGTTCCTACAAGAGAGAATATAGCATTCAAGGCTTTAGTATTTAAGCTACATACAGCAAGTTCGGCTGTGGTGTAAGTGATGACAACTTTATTAGTGGTTATACCATTTTTAGTGATATTAGGTTGGGTATATCCACACAGCATAGAAAGCCAGGCCTTTTCATCTAAAGATCTAATATAAGTTTCTGTTCTTATTTTCCAATACCCGTAATTAGATCCGTCAAGAATAGGTGGCCTAAAGGAGACAATATAGTTGTCTATATCTAGATAGATGGATCTCGGTTGAGACAAGCGAACCCACTCTGATACCAATTGAAAACAATATTAACTGATTTATTATGGAGTCACTTAATGCACTGATTAACTGAATGATTATGTAATGTATAGAGACATTCAATGTCAATTTATAAAAGTGCTGTTCAAGATAGGTCGAGTACGGCAGAATACTTCTAGAATAGAATAGCCTAAACAGGATATATCTGGCTCTCTAAAACATGAACAGTATCGGAGTGTAAAATAAGTTCAGCTCATAAAGATAAAGTCAACAAGAACAGACGATATGTTGATGTGGAAACCCCTCAGGGAAAAACCACGGGCTCCCTTACCACGGGGGAGAAAAACATCCACTAGATAAAATAGTTAGTACATGAATTGACAACATCAATATGCACAAGCAACAAAAAACACAGTAAAATTCAAACTCCCTATTCTGAATTTCTACGAAGCACTTCTTCTAGTGCATGAACAGCTGTTCTTGTGTGCATACTATAACTTCTGCGATCTGCTCAAATTGTGGACAGCTAGCTTTTCTTGCCCTCACTCTTATCACCATTGGATGGTGCCTCAACCTTCACAATTGTCTCTGCAATTCGTGGTATCTTTACAGCAGTGCAGCTTCACTACTTATAGCTCTCTACCTGATAAGTATGCAAGACAGACTGCCTATCATCATTGAAGAGATAATCCATTATCTCTTATCTCTTGCATTGCAAAAATCCAGTTAAGAGATAAGCCTCTTATCTCTTATCATAAGAGATAGACCTTATCTCTTATCACGTTGTGGTAGAAGTCCTGTTTAAGAGAAGTCCTTGCAAGATACAGTCTCTTAACACAATAAAACACTTAACAAATAATACTTGTTAGTAAATAATAAACCAATAACTCACTAAACAAATAATAATTTGTTGGTCACAACTCAATATCTAATGGTCAAACCAAATTAGAAAATATGCCAATAAAATATAACAACAATATTTATAACTCGAAAATTCCGATCTTTCCCTTCAAGAAAAAAATTTCCTAATCTTTATTAAAATACTTTTATTTTTTTCCTGAGTAACTCTCTAGAGTGACATATTTATCTGACACGAATAGCTTATATTAGTTAATTAACAAACATAGTTTGTTTATTTATATGTAAGAGGTGAATTTGAAGACTCACAATCATCCAATATATGATTAATAACTAAATATGTCACCTTTTCACGTTCGATATAGAAACATATCTCCCTAGAATTATTGTTTTTCCATATACTCGAGAGAACTACTACGTACACTACACTAGACGGGGAGAGGCCATATGCACTGTGTGTCTTCATAATAGAGAAACCCGATGTCTCTAAATCATTCCTCTAACAAATAGGCTTATTGATTAAATAGTTTGTGTGTATACCCTAATCTCAACCCGATTCTTAAATGCAATCTATGTTATAAATAAATACATGGACTTAAGAAATTAAGAAACTTGGTGTTGATATTCTTAAGAGGATGACAACAGATTATGCATACGCCAAGGAGAGATCTCTCATAGTAGCAAGGTGATAGAATGTCAATGGTCAATGGGAGAATTAGAGAAGAGAGATTTTAGGAAATAGAGAAAATAGGGATGAGGGAAGAGAGGTCAGGAGTGGCCAAATTTGAGAGGGGAAAAAATGAATAGACCTACTTCCTGGGCTGAATAGTCAATTAAGGCAAAAAGTTAACATATTATTACGTGGAAACGGAAGGCCGATATTGTGGAGTAAGAGCATCCACATTGGTAGTGATAAAGTAGGTTGTTAGTGGAGTTGTTAGTTAACAACTCAAAAAACAACAGATCATTGGTGGTGTTAAAGTAGTTGCTAAAAGCATTTAATTTAACAAGTTGTTAGTTTTATTGTTTAAGTTAACAACAACCTTAAAGTTAACACTTTTTTCTATTTTATATTAAATTGTGATTGGTCTACTATTTGACTATTGAATTAATAATTAAATTTAATACTCTTATTTAGAATCACCAATGTGGTACAAATTAATAGTTAAATTTAACTTGCTTATGTGTCATTTAACAATGATTAACAACTTTACTTTTTGTTTATGTGGACAGTTAATTTTAGCACTATTAATGTAGATGCTCGAATAGTGTGGAGAATGATGAATTTGCGATCGTTAAGTTAGAAATAAATTAGTGCGTTTTGAAAGTAATATGAACATGAAGTTTGTTGTGAAAGAGGCCATAGGAGTGGAGAAGTAACATCTAGAGGGAAGGAGAGATAATTACAAAATGAACTAATTTGAGGAAAAGCAAAAAAAAAAATGCTGGGATGGAAATAATAGGACTAGTGGACGACATTGTAAAGAATACACGAATTGAGTGGAGAGTGGAGAAACGCAAGAAGAAGAATAGAGGAATGTGAAGACGACATTGGTGGTTTATGATGGCAGGCCTAGATCGCTGGTTGGAGCATTATGGCTATGATACCATGACAAGATGGCAATTTGTAAAAAATGGGAGATGATTATATTGAATGAAATCTTGCCGAAAACAATGTATTATATTTTGTTTGAAAATATTTTTCAGTTGATATATCTATCTTGTTTTAGGTGAATCGTTAGTCTCGCTCACCCTCAATCTCTAGCTCCCTCCTCATATGTCAAGGAAAAAAAAGGGAAAAAAAAGAAAAGGAAAAAAATGCTCATGACTTAGGGGATCCTTCACTTGGACTTGGGAACTTTTATGTGGTTGATATTGATTTTATGGGTTGATATTGATTTGATAATTTTATTACTTTACATGAAACTCACAAGAACAAGCTCCTAATTAAATCTGAAATGTATATCCAATATATATGATTGGTTGATGAAAAGCAGAAGACAATTTACCTAGCTGAAATTAATCTATACCAACCAACACAATACCAAGTTCGGTTTCTTCCCTCCTTTTCCATTTGTGGAGGCGTGCTTATTTCTCTTTATTTTTTTGTTTCTTCCTTCCTGAGGAGTGATCAATTGTATGTATTTTGAGTATTAAAACTAGGCTTTTATCATTTGTTTTCGTCAATTACTTATTTTATTTTTGTTATATCTTTGTTTATTTTAGGATTGAACCTAATTTTTAGCAGTTGGAGATGAAAATGAAGATGAAAGGATAGTTTTAATTGGACCCTTTCGAATTGAAGAGCACTGAATTGTATGTGATCAAGATTTGAAAGATTAAAGCAGATCAAATGAAAAATTGAAAGACTATACTAGGCATATTTCTTATATACAAGCATAAAGGAAGTCAGGAGCCTGTTGTACAATATATATTTGGAAAACGAAAAAAGAAAAATACAAGTTCCCTGAATCAGCACGCGGTCAATAGGGAATGGGAGGTATAGGGCAAAATAATCATTAAGCACGAAGAATTAAAAGGAGACGTTTAGCACGGATAATAATGACCTAATGTCAGATGTCTAGTAGCTAGAATAAGGATTTGAACCTAGTGATATTATGGCGGTAAGTGATGACTAGAATGAGGATCTAGCGGCTTCAAGCTTTTGACCAGGCCAAAAAGATAAACTGATTTGGCACTATACTAACAATGGCACATATTTGGTGGAAGGAGGTGTGGAAATTAAACCTCCCTGGAAAGTGCGACAAAGGCCCGGACTTGATTGGAGGCCCAAGAGTCCTGGGACACGAGGCCCATAAAAACTGAAAATTTTTGGGGCCCCAAAATTCTACCTTTTTTTTTTTAAAATCGAGCGACCTATTGTATTGGATTAATTCCTAGAAAAATAAAACAAGGCCCAGAAACACAAAACAAGGCCCAAAACGTGAAGTACCCATTTAAGTCTTAAATACCCATTTAAAGAAAAACGTGAATTAGCAATTTCAAGAAAAACATGAAGAAGTCTCGACTCTTGTGATAAAAAAAAAAAGAGAATGTGAAGAAGAGGATAAGAAAACCAAACGTCAGTACAAACCTTCAACACACGAGACGAATGGTTGTTGATGGATGATGATCTTAATTCAATTTTGAAGCTTGAAATATTTCGAAATATATAGAATTTGAATTTTAAGCTAAGTTGTTTCTATTCTTTAATTCTTTTTCTATCTTGTTCTATGTTGATTGAACTCTAAATTTGATTATTTGATTTTGGGGAATTTATTTTCTAATTACCATTAAATTTACATGCTTCAATTTTTTGTTATCACCCTAGATTTTGAATAAAATAGTTAAATAGACAATTGTTAGAGACTTAGAGAACGACTATTGACTACTTATTTGATAATTTGAATGTATCATATATGTTGATGGCTTTTCCCCTTTGCCTTTGGTAGCAATAGAATGATAGTTAATGAAAATTTGAGTATATGGTGGAGTGAGGGAAATTTACTAATAATAATGTACCCTATAGCTTGGGTTCATTTTTTATATTTTGACTCGAGGCCCCCAAAATCTCAGTTAGACACTTGGTTTGGAGGTTGGCGAAGGTCATAATTCCTTCCATGACAAATTTAATGAGACGCATCAAAATGCCGCTCCATTGTCCACAATGTCGAGCAATAGAAACAGATGAGCATATTTTCTTGAACTGTGACTAGTTTAGATGCTTCTGGTCGTGGAAAGCATTGGGATGTTGGCACAGAGTGAAAATGGAATTAAGAGGGGGTGAGCCACTTGGTTTTCACAATATCTTCATTGCTCTATATTTCAGGTGCGATGTAAAGGAGTTCAAAATGATTTTGTTAGGTTTTATGCTACCTAATAAACCCAGGGCAAGGATGGTATAGTCGGGTCAAAATTAAATCTATAGGCGAAAGCCAAGGTATGGAATTGTTAAGTACCAAATGTGTTGTCCCAAATGTGTCACTGGAAATTATTATAAACCTATACTTATTCTTGAAGTAACTTTTGTGTTACTTGAATAAGTGAGACCAAACAACCTTTTTCCGATCTATTTATTTGGTAAAATTGGGATTCTTGCCTTGGTGGATGATTTGGTGATTGATTTTATTCCTTTCTTTGCTATTCTTCACTGATTTATAAAGACTGGCTTTTTCTTTCTTAAAACTACCCGAGCCTTTTTCACTGCCTTTGAGAAAGTTTTTTCACTGTGAACAAACATAGAGGGGTTTTGGGTCGTTGGTTTGTGGCTATTTATGGTTCGATCCAAGACGCTTGATTGTTGGTTGGTGACTTTTTGGCACTAATAACCTAAGCCCTAATCGATTCATTCGATTCCACCATCTCTGGCTGACCATTGAAGAAAAAGACTAGTTAGTTCTTCTTGTTTTTGGTCAAATTATCATTGTAATTAATTTCATATTTTGATTTCTTACAAGGATAAATTCCAATAGATTTGCACAGGGATGCAGATGATTTGGAACCAGAGAAACTCCTTAAACAATGGTAGCAAGGATAGCAAGGTGACATATGCATGTGACGGTGACGCCATATATATCCTTGTCTTCCAATATCAAGAGGCCCAGCAAAAGATAGCCAGAGCAGCAAATAAGAAGCTTGGAAAGAAAGCCAAATGGGTAAATGACCAAGGTGACCACGAGGGATTAATGCTCCTGCAATCAGAGTTTATTTGGCTTGGTTGGAGTGGTAAGAGACAGAGATGGAGCCATCATGGGAGGATTTGTGGCGACAAAGCAGGGAGCAACGACCCTAGAAGTAGTAGAGGCGATGGCAATGGCAGAACGCTTACTATTTGTAGAACGTCACAGATTCAAGTTGCAAAGGGTGGAAAGCGATGCTTTAGCTCTTGTGCAAAGATTACAAAAGAAAGAAGTGATGCACCAATACCCCACTAGTCAGGAACATCATAGATCTTCTTGTTAGTAGCAAGTGTGGTTCTTGCTCCCACATTTCGAGAAATCAAATTATGGTAGCCCATTAATTCGTTGCTCATGCAGTTACGTTAACAGATAGGAGAGAGTGGCTGGATTGTGTTCCAATTTTCTAATCAAATTGTATTCCCCTGTGGAACACTTGGTTTCCATAGTTAAATACAAATTTCCCTGTCAAAAAGGGTAATTTTCACTTTATGTCCTCAACCTAAATTTTAACTTTATATCAATTTGGTCTCCATTCTTTTTTGGAGCATACTAGGCCCTCAACCTTTCATTTATTATCGTATTATGTCCCTAGCGTATCTTTTCATCCCTAACCTTTCAATTTTCACTATTAGCACCCATCAATATGATTATATACCCCCAGTTCTTTGATTCCACTATAGGTCCCCAACCTTTCAATTTTTATACAACTTTGTTCTCATCCTTTTATGTGTATACATGACCCCTAATATTTCATCTGTTGTCACATTATATCTCTACTAAGACCTTTCGTCCTCAGCCTTTCAATTACTATTGTTAATTCCTATTAAAATCACCACTATACCCTTCATTATTTATATTAAAAAAATATAAAATAAGAAATTCATCTATCATAGCCTATCTCACCCTACGGAAACCAACAAAAATAGTGATAACAAAAAAGCTGACCTACATCAAACTTGGTTAATATCTAATCCGCGTTAAAAAAAAAAGATTCTGATTCGAGAATCGAAACAACAGATCAAATACAGATAAGGGTGGAGATAAAAAAAAAAACTTATTGAGAATTTATAAAAATGAAACAGAACCTTAATCCTCTAATTCAAATTTATGAGAGACGGATAATAGACTAGGACAAATCAGGGTGATAATCACAGTGAGAGATAATAAATTAAATTAAAATTAGAGTATTACTAGGTTTGTCTTTGATTTTTTAGAAAATAAAAAGTCAACTTTTTTTGGGTGGATCTATCCATTCTGTATCCAACACGTGATCTACAGTGGATTAAGAAATCTGATCAAATTCATCACAGAGATACTTAGATCAACAACTTTCTTCAACGCGGATTTGATATCCATTGAGACTATAGACGGAGTTTTTTTGTTATCATTATTTTCCACTATTGTCATTGGGTTGTGCTGGATTAGGTTAGAATGTGTGGACTTTTTATTTTATATTGTTCTTTATTTTTTATTTAAATAATTAATGGCATAATGATAATTTTAATCGATATTAATAAAAAAAATTAAAATGTTAGCTACGAAAAGTGTTAACGGGGATATAACATGACAAAAAAATAAAATATTGGGGTCTTATGCCCAAAAAAGGATATGGACAAAATTATATAAAAATTGAAAAGTTAGGACCTATAATGAATTAAAGAATCAAGAATATAATAGTCATTTTGATAGGGGTTAATGAAAATTAAAAGGTTGGTGACAAAAAATGAGGCTGGTGACATAAAAGATAATAAACGAAAGGCTGGGGACTTAGTAGGCCTAGAAAAAAGAATGGAGAGGAGACTCAAAGTGAAAATTACCCAAAAAAATATATATTTGTTTTGCTAGGTTAAATCTTTGTGTTAGGAATCACAATGAAACCATTATTAACAACTAATTTTGAATGAATTGTCTGCTATTTGAATAAAGATGGATATAAAAAGTTAAACAAAATTGACACATGGCAGGAATATTAGCACATCACATCAATTTTAAATCAATAGCAACACGTGGGCCACATATCAATTTTGTTGAATTCTTTGTCCCGCTTTTATCCAAATAGAATTATTCCTATTTTAATTTTCTATTATTCACTTAAGTGTCTATTTTGATAATTGATCACCATTAATTCAAGTTCATGATTTATATTAGTATCAAGAGATTCAATATAAATTGAGTACATGGTAATAAACAACGTAAAGCCGTGTAATACTTGTCTAAGACGTTATGCATACACTACAAAATCATTACATGGTGATTTTTGTGACTTGTGATATATAGATATATATATATGTATTAGCAATTAAATTAGAGATAATTAAATTCACATATCGATATAGAGTCAACTAACTATTGAGAAAGAACAAAAATCTGTGTCAAGAGACCAAATTAGCATACAAGCAATGTGGATTGTATATACGTATAGTAAGACTTGTTTGAGAAAAAGTAACGGATAATTAAAATGGATGATTAGAGCTATAGTTGGGTCTGTTGGGATACGTCCACAATAAGTGTACTAGATTTTCACACGTGTGTTGCACGGTTAGACATGTTATCAAAGTATCTACGTAAATATCAATATTTAGTTTTAATAAATTATGATAAATAATAAATAAAAATAAATTTTCATTTCTGTTGGCATCATCTTACAATAATTATAATGTACAATAAATTGAAAGCAATTAACCCAATCTACTATCATATAGTATGACATCATATGGTTATATATAACCATGTAGCGTGCATCGGAACACGACGTATGAAAAATCACAACCATGTGGTATGTCTCAGTACATTCCATATGGCCACATGGTAGTAACATATACTATATAAACATATAGTGTAAGATCATTTTTGCTATTAAATCTCATCATTAAAACAAATAAATTTATTTACTCAATGATACACAACGGAAGAGGGACTACATAATATGAAATGATTATTAACTCAATGATATTTTGTAGTAACATATATATTTTTTTATTTTTGTCCAAATATATTAGATCGTCAAGGATGATGTAAACTGTAAAATCATATACATCATAACAAAAGAAGATTAATTAATCTCAAATAATAAATATGAATAACTCACTGTGTGATAACATATAATGAAATTAATAACTATTAATATGTGTGTATATATATATATATATATAAAGTAAAAATGAACTGAAAGAACAAAACCGAATGAGGACTCTTCATTATCAATTTCATTAGTGGCATGACGGTTGAGGACTGTGTGAGAGAGAGAGAGTGAGAGAGAGAGAGGGAAAGGGGGCAAAGAGAATATTAAAATAAGGACAAAAAATTAAAAACCAAAAAGTAGAAGGGATAAACATCAAAGTTACCTCATTGGTTACCACAAAACAATCAAAATGACCAAAAAGCCCCCACTTGAAGCATTTTGGGTGGGAAAATTGCGGTCAAACTGTATCACAACACCTCTTATTTTATTAATATATATATTTGGCGGAATTGAAAATAAATGGTTATTATTTTGTTGAATGAATGTTATGTCTAAAGCACGATGAATACATAATAAAACACAAGATATGGTGAAACATTGAGTCTAAATGACACATATGTGAGACTTATACAAGTTTTTAAAAGCACGACTTTCTTCAAAGCATGATGATGATAATGGTGGGCCATCCATGATATAACTTGCCACCATAAAGCATGTAGTTTTTTTAATTGCAAGGGGGATATAGGGGAGGAGGATGGTGCTGTTCAAACCCGAGATCCCCTTGATCCCCACCACAAAGCATGTAGGTAGAACTGAAAAAATTGCATGAATTCCAAAATGCTGAGATAATGATTTTATCACCCTGAGATTGTTGCAGCCACAAGCGGAGGCAAAAAAGGCCATGGTGTGTCTGCCCTCTCCCAATTGGGAAAAAATTCTTTCCTCATTAAAATATATATATATAAAGGGTTTAGCCGTGTATACTATATGACTAACTTCTCTGACCCACCTCTCAACTGGCGCCTGGCTTTGCCACTGGCCGCAGTTAAAATAGCTGCAAATAGAAAGATTAAAGGAGACATCTTCTCAGAATTGAAGGCTCCAAATATAGAGCCAGGAGGGGACTTATTGCTTGTAACCTCTAAATTGTTCTTATAGAACCAATGACCCAATATTCCAACTTCAATCAATGATAATATATAGTGGGAACATATACTACCAAAAAATACGCTTCTACCCGGTCAAAATCCATCAGTAATGGTCAAATTCCGTTGGAAAAGCGAGTTGCTGACGACAAAAGGATGGTAAGAAAATCCGTCGGTAATACGCCTGTCAGTGATTTCCGATGGACGATCTATGTTCGTCAGTAATCACCAACAGATAATGTTGTCTGTAATTTCCGACAGCCATGCTATACATTGGTAAATTCTGATGGCCGTTGGATTCTGTCGGTATGTTCCGATGGGAAGTCCTTTCGTTAGTAATCTCTGATGGATGACATAATTGGTTGAAAAAAATTTGTACTTTTAAATCACTCTCACCAAACACAACCTTGACTAGCCTATTACCCAACCCGAGCCCATATCCGGCTGCCCGCGTGCGTGACTGACCTGCTTATGTAATGAAATTTCCTCACAATTTTGCAAAAGGAGGGTTCAAACCCCTTACCTCCCAACCACTGGGCTATTGTTGATTCTTGTTACTTATATGTATCTATAATATATTTAAAATACATTAATATAATTTTTGCAATTTAAAAAATAAGCATACATTGTGCATTAAAAATTATAAACTCTTACATTAAATTTCTATGTTTTCACTTTAAAATTCATAAGTCATTAACAAATTGTAAGTTTGAAAAAGTTATCATTTTATTAATAATTCAATTTTTTTTTTGGCAAAAGTGTTTAAAATTCTTACAATTTCATACATGTGATTTTTTCACAGAAAGGTGACTTATATTAAATATTTTTTGTTTTGTTTGTCAAAATAATATTTCTTTGGAAAAAATAATAAATAAAAAAAATAAATTTTAGACCTAATCTATATTATTTATTATTTAATTAAATGAAATGAGTTGGTTACAATCCGGCCGTAATTTCCCCACCGATTTTGCTATAATTAAGGATTTCGGTCATTTGTCTTTATTTCATTGGTAACCTATGCAGTAAAAGACTACTTTTTTCTTTTTAATTTATTTTTTGTTTTTATCTAATTCTTCAATTTCTTTTCTCAATAGCTAACTCTCTCTCATTCTCATTGAAGAATCTTTACGGGATCTACTTCTCTTTTAAAACTTTTTTATTTATTTTATTTTATCTTCTAATTTTTATCACTTCTTAATAAAATCTTATGCTTTTTTATAACTATGTGATTATTATTCATAGAGTAATTCTAAAGAACAAAATTGTATTAGAAAAAACTTAAAGAACAAATTACATACTGTTAAATTTCGTAAATTAAAACACACGCATATTTCATTGCATCATTTACTAATTCCTTGAAATTATTGAAAAAATTTTGAATTATTTCTGAAGGCCTTAAAAACTAGTCGGAGATTGCCAACAGCATAGAAAACCTATCGGAAATGACCAACGGCATCTAAAATATGTATTTAATTTCTGACGGTCAAATGGTACCGTCGATAATTACCTATGGCTGTAAAGTTTTGTCGGTAATTAACGTCGACACTTGGTTGCAGTCGCTAATTACCTACAGCTATGGTGGCCATCGGGGATTATTGACGGCCTGTATATTCCGTCTGTGGTTACCGACGAAAAAGGTGCGCCGTCGGTATTTACAGACGGCCTTGATTTATCATCGGTAGTTCCCAACGGTATCCCTATCCATCGGAAATTATCGACGGATTGGTGGCATCGGAATTGTTCCGTCGATATCAATGTTTTTTTCTAGTAGAATCATGACTAGATGGTAAGAAAAAGAAAGATATATATATATGTAGACATGAAAGACGACAATTCAGAACAAAATAACGGTCGAAACATGCCATCGGCTGAACCTCTCTCTCTATTAAAACATTTAATAATGGAGAGAGTTGGAGAGATCAAACCATTGTTTTAAATTAGAATGTTAATTTAAAAAAAAAAAGGATGTTAGAGACTTTAGACTTGGAGTGTTATTTTAGAATTTTGCTCTTTAAGTGGGAGCGTATTGTGTTATAAAGAGCCTCATTAATTAAAATGCTATAATTCATACTTAGGGCATAGCCAGTCAGAGCCGTTCTGTTATCATTCGCGCTTTAGGCTAACTCTAAAAAATGGACTCTTGTACTCTATTGGATTTAGAGAAATAATCAACTAGGGGTTGGAAGGGGGCGAAGCCCCTTTCCCGGGGGTTCAGGGTCAGCGTCCCCGAATTTTTTTTTTTAATACTATATTTCCAAATTATGCCAATCTCTAAATCCATCACTAGCCAATCCAAAAATTCCTCAATCCTAAATCAAGCCAGTAAAACATTAAACATCATCCAAAATTCATCAATTCTAAACTAAACCAATAAACCATAAAACATTAAACATCATCCTTTTAATTCCTCAATCCTAAACTAAACCAATAAACCTCCTCAATCCCTAAACAGATATAATCAATGTCAACAACTAATCACATAAGGATAAAATCATGAACAAAAAGGACAGATTGCAAAATTTAATGCCTAAAAGGTTGGTTCACTCTGCTGATAATTTAACAGGGACAACTTTGTTACCAAGGAGCTTTGAACAGTTCTTCCAGCCAACACAGAGAACTTAAAGGAAAGGGTATAACTGAGCTCATAAATATATACAAAGATATTGTCCTATTCAATTTGCAGTACAATGAATCAGCTTGAAAAGGATAGACTTGAAAGGTACTGAATATAAAAATGAAAGTGAAAGCAAATACGAACACATCATCGCCTCAGATTATAAAAATACAGGTCGTCACCCGACAAATTAGAATCAACATTCTGTTTCTGTCCTACTGTTGTGAGAAAACCTAAATACTAAAAGTCAAAACCAAGACTACAATTTTATCATGTAAATGTAAATAAAGCTCTAGTTGAATTTGAACTTGAGAATTTGTTGAAGAATCTCAAAATGACTTTTGAGAATTTCATTAAAAATGTCATCTTTAGGCCCAAATGAACCTAAGAACTGAGTTTCTTTATACTTATTCAAGGAATTTGAGTCTTGGCGAGTTTCTTCAACATAAGGAACCAATAATAGGTTTTTCCTGTTAAATCAGGAAAAGATAACAATTCTTTTTCTAATAAGGTAAATTAATCACAAGAAATGCTGTTAAGATATAATAACATACAACATTTCATCAAGCTTAGTACAAATGGAACTGATTTTTTTGGTCCCAAATCGAGAAACTCGACAAGAACAAAACATTTATTAAAAGACTTTACAAATGCAGGAAAAAGAATTCAAGAAAAACACATACACAAGAAAAGGCCCAGCAATGTAGAATGTAGCAGAAGGCGGCGAACAGGCCAACACCAGAGACTGTGAGCAGTAGAAGGAAACAGTGGACGGTGGGGTCGCGAAGAGCAGCAGCTGGAAGCAGCAGACTGGAGAGCGGAGTCGAGGAGAGTAGAAGTAAGCAGCAGACATGAGCGGAGGCTGGAATGGCAACGACGATTGATTGGAGAGTTAGGGTTCTTCAATTGGAAATTTGCAATTTGGGAACTAACAAATATTTGGGTTAGGGAAACTTGAGATTTGGGAATTAACAAATTTAGGGTCCTTCACTTTGCATTTTTCAATTGGCAATTGAAATGTATGGGTATTGGGTTGGGGAAATTGAATGACGTCATTTGCAGTTTGCACCAGAATTTTTTTTTTTAAATCTGAATTTTCATTAAAAAAAAGTCAATTTGGGCGCTTGACTTTCTTACATTTGGGCCCTTTTCATGAAATCTTTTTTAAAAAAGGGGGCCAATTGCACTTTGGGCCACGTATAATAAGAAGAACTGGGCCCTTGTGTCATACCCCCCTCAATAAATAAATCCATTGGTTAAAGTTTTATTACTAAATGAATTTGTCGGAAGCGTTATAAATTTCTTTTCACAACTTTTGTCCAAAATCGAGGGCACGACTTGCCAATAAACCTCTTTTATTCCTTAGATGAAGTAGTGTTGTTTGTCATCTTAATTAGTTTTAAGTGTAGTATTTATAATAAGAACAAGAAACACGATATATATAAAAGTCATTTTATATATAAAACCGAGCACAAGATTTGGAAACCTTTACAAGTAAAATTAGGATTCCATGTCTTGTGTCAAAACCTTCCCCAAAAGCCAAATTTTATTTAGTA
>CAVNYN010204512.1:0-19174 GCA_963692815.1 Nyctanthes arbor-tristis
GAATGGTCAAGATGTTTTGCTGTAAGAAAGAACCTTTTATGATTTGGAATGGTTGAATCTGGGAAACTTCAGCTTTTGAGATCTGAAAATCTTGAGGCCGGATAAGCTTTGGTATAATCTAAAGGTCAGTTGAGATCATATTCAGAAAAAGTGCCTTCAGTCACATTATGATCAACTGATTTTAGTAGTTAGCTATAATTAACCCACTGATCTTGTTCCACCTTCATTAAAGATACGCAAGGCTTTGATGAACAATGCTATGATGGAGCTTTTCAAACTAAACAATCAGCCATTCAACGCTACTCACAAGAGTTGCATAAAGGGTGGATACAGTGGGGGCCATACTAGGCCGCGGCGCACCCCTGTCTCCGGCATCTACTAGGTAAAAAGTTAAGAGCTTGTTTGGTATTCTTTATTTTTGTAATTTATAAATTCACCTACCATGATTTAACTATTGATTTGACAATTACTTGATAATCACTACACATTTCAAATTTTAATTAAATCTCCACCACTCATTTCCACTCATTATAAATTCCCTTTATAAATTGATTTTATAAATCTAACCAAACGAGTCCTAAACTTTGTTTTTGAGGAAATTAGATAGAACACTGTAAATGGAATTAAGTTTTGAAACATACGTCCAAATCAAAATTAGGTAAATAACCATGGCAAAGTTCTATTAGTCACTGTAAAATTACGTTAACTTCTTGGTTGTTAGCTGTGCACTAGTGGAAGCCACTAATACCAGTAATTTTGTTCACTTATTTAGTTGTTCTTTACAATTTTTTAAAATAATTTTTAAATGTAACTTTTTACTTCTATGAGTGATATTTTCTTACGCGTAATTTTTTAGAAGTCACATTTTGTTAATTAAATGTGAATTTTACTTCTAAATGTGATACTTTTCCTACACGCGACTTTTTAAAAGTCACATTTTTAATTAAAAAATATATATATTTGATTTTTTATTTCTAAGTGCGATATTTTTCTTATACGTGACTTTTTAAAAATCACAATTTTTAATTAAAAAGTCACATAAATGCAACTTTTTAAAATGTAATTTTTTACTTCTATATGTGACATTTTCTCTGTACGTAACTTTTTAAAAGTCACATTTATGTGACCTTTTAAATTATGACTTTTTACTTATATGTGTGACATTTATCCTATACGTGATTTTTAAAAGTCACATTTTTTTAATTATGTGACTTTTTAAATTGCGATTTTTTACTTCTATGTGGGATATTTTCCTATACGTAGTGTTTTAAAAGTCACATAAATGTGACTTTTTACTTCTATTGGTTATATTTTCCTGTACGTGACTTTTTAAAAGTCATATTTTTTAATTAAAAAGTCACATAAATATGAATTTTTACTTCTATGTGTTCATTTTTCTATACGTGAATTTTTAAAAGTCACATTTTATTCATTAAAAAGTCACATAAATGTGAATTTTTAAAATATGACTTTTTACTTATATGTGTGACATTTGTATTATACGTGACTTTTTAAAAGTCACATTTTTTAAATTAAAAAGTCACATTTATGTGACTTTTTAATTGTGAGTTTTTACTTTTATGTATGACATTTTTCTCTAAGTGACGTTTAAAAGGTTATTTCAAATTAAAAAGTCACGTCTTATAAATAAATTGAATAGTCACATTTGCGTTACTAATTAATCAAAAGGTCGTAATCGATTAATTAAAAGATTAAGCTAAATAAAAAAGTCACATTTGTAGAAGTCGAAAAGTCACAATTGTGTAACTATTACAAGTGAAAGTCACGTATTAAAAAAGTGGCGGGTAAATAAGAACAATAATAATAGTAATAATAGTAGTAGTGGTGGTGGTGGTCGTAGTAGTAGTAATAATAATAATAATAATAAATTAATAATAATAATGGAACAAGGACTTTACATGTTGGGCTTAAATGGCAAGAGGGCGCACAACATTTGTGATCGGAAATGCATTTCACGGTTTCAGCCATTAGCGTAAATATATTGAGTCCACATTTTTCACCGTATTCGTCGAATTGGAAAATAATCGTGAGGCCTTTTTCTAAAGTCCCCTTTCTTTTTAGCTTTGGGCTCGGTCGGGGGACAAGAGATTTTGGCCCAAGAAGAAACAAAAGCTTCAACAAAAAAGGCCAGAACCAGGATGCTCACTCGTCGACTTCAGTTCTGTTCCGATTTCACTCATTTACAGTCGACCCTCTTAATCCTTGTCACATCGTCCCTCAAATTCCAGCTCCGGTGGCGGTCAGCGGTCCGGCGACGGCTAGAGGTACGCAGGAAGGACAACGGTTGGTTTATCTTTCTCCTCTTCTAGGCATCTTCTTCCTCTAATTTTCCAGGTAAATTCTAGCCCTAATTCCTCAATTGATTTTTCCCTAAGTTATGCTTGAATGTGAGGGGGAATTGTTTTTATTTTCTAGAAAAAAATTGATCTAGCCCCAAAGTTACTGTGTTTCTATTATTATTATTCTATATTTCTATAAGACATTGAGACTACTTCAAACTTGACTCATCTACTTTTAAGAAAGCCTCTCTATTTCTACGAGATGTTGAAAGACAGAAACTTAAGCCAAGGAAATCTTGTGGCGTCTTTCAAAGCTCATCATGATATAGCAACAAGATTTGCAATATTTAAAACCCTGTAGGAAGACAACTTCCGTATGATGGCATCATAACTGAAAATATTGAAAAAGTGATTATGTTTCATGTTAAGGAAGTATTGTCCGGTCTAAAACCATCATGACTTGATATAATTTAAAATTTAGACTTTGGATATTGACATAATGTTATTGCTAATTGATTTATGTTGGTTGAGTTGAATAAAAATTATGATTTAAGTAATAAAATTTAGACTTTAGATAATGACATAATGTAAAGAATCGTCGCGTTCAGCTTTTGTTTTGGCCTAATGTACTAGGTTTTGAGTTGTTGAACAATATTTGTAATACACTTTAGTTTGTTTAATGTTTTCAAAAATTCATACTTATATATGACTTTTTTTGAGTTTTCATTCCGGCTCCCCCCTCTCTTCTGTGCTGGTTACGCCACTTATTGCAGTTTTTAGTATTTGTTGGGTAATGGTGAGTATTTATGCACCTTAAGTAGTTATTTGATTAAACATGTCAACTAACAAGGCATAAAATCGACTTTGGATTAGTTTCTTCTGAAGCATACAACTTTTGGCATTTCTTTTATGATCTAGCACATATACTTATGAATTTACAACCGGCATTGAATTTTAACTAGTCTATAATGTTAGAATAGTTTGTTAACTGGTCATTGAATTTTAAAGGAACTAATGGTTTGCTGAGGCATCACATGAACATTCATTGTAACCCCACTTGCATGTGAAGATAATACTTTTAGTACGATTATACAGCTAAATGTTAAGTAGTTCTCAGCAAATGCTAATAATTCCCCTGCATCCATATATGATAGAAAGGGGTATGTAGTTGTTAAAAACTAAAGATGTTTATGTTATTCGGTTCTGTAGTTGCTGAATTAAAAAAAGAAGGAAAGAAAAGGGGAAAAAAGAAAAGAAAAGAAAAGAAAAGAAGAATATCAGTTTTAGTTTCCTTTCTCCTTTTCCAATAATTTTCCACTTATCTCATTAACAAGTACTTTAAGTGGTTTATGGGAATTCTTATCTGCAATGCTATATTAGAATGGGAAATTGCACTTCAATTGAGAGAGATCCAAACTGCCTCAGTTTTATGAATGTGCTCAACTGGCATCAAATATTTCTACCATATTTCTATTATTGCAACTTAAAAAGACTATAAATTTACGTTCTAAAATAAGTTCTATATTATTTTACTTTACACTTTAATGCAAGTTACAAATACAACTCCCTTTCCATCAAATATTATACAAATATGTACTCATTTAACCATTACCAAACTACAAAGTTTTGATATCTTGGAAAAAGTTCACAGATACAAGATGCACACTGCCATCACCTTGAATCTAGGACATAAATGTATACCACTACCTAATTGGATCTGTTATTTCTCCTTGACATCTTATTTTACCTTTGATATCTCAGTTGAACTGCAAACTTCAACCATTACATGCAGGAATAACTAAACTTGTATTCCGGTTGAATAATTTTTGGTCAAGATTTTGTAGGTAATTGAATGTTGTAAATCATTTTATCTGGAAATGTGTTTAGGTGCTAAATCTAAAAAAGTTGCATAAACACACAATGAATATTTAGAGGTTGACATGCTAAATTGTATATTGAGATTTTGCTTGTTTTTATCAATATAATAGAAACTGATATCTTAATATCCTTCTTATGTTATTGTGAACTAAGTGTTTTCATATTTATGTTGCAACAAGTATGTCTAGCTATCTCAAAATCTTTAAAAGAATTTCATACAATTAGTATATATGATTGCTTAATTATCAGCAACGTTAAGTATCATTTGGTTTAGTGCTTTGATGTCTTTGATGGATTGCTTTATTTAGACCTTTAAAGGTATATTTGATTTTTTATCTTTTTACATTCTTTCCAATTTTTGGAGTTTTTGTTTTGTTATGAGTTTTGGAAATGAGCATGTACAAAATCACTATGGTCATCCATATCTTTATCTATGTTTCTGACACGTGTGCAATACATCTATATGTTTACCTCTCTTTTGTGTCTTTTTCTTTTTTCGTTTTCTTGGCTTATAATTTAATGTCTAAAAAAAATTATACAATTAGTAGGTATAATAGTTGTAAATGCTTATTTTTTAATGAAGTGAGTCATATTTCTAGCTTTCATGTTTAGTTTCTAATATGTTTATTTTCTCAGATTTATTTCACTTATATAAATGTGGGGCGCCATGTATTAGATGTTTTAGAAATGAAAAACAAGCTCAATGAACAATCAGATGGACCATTTTATAATGCAACTTTTTAAGGTGAAAATTTGCTCCATGTACTTTAAAATATTGTTTGATTCTCTTTATTCTCTCAATTTATAAATTTATTTACTGCTAATTTAACATTTAAGTTGACAAATGCTCAATTAATTTAACATTTGATTTGACAAATACTCAATTACAACCACATATTTCACACTTTTTTATATTTCCAATACACATTCTACCTCTCTCTTTTTTATAAATTTCCCAAATAATGAGCATCAAACAAGCTCTAAATTTGGAATTTCATTTATAGACAGGTATGTGCTGTATTTTATTTTATTTTGTTGTTAAAGTAAATATTATTAATGTTTCATGTATTATCAATTACGCACACTGTATAACAATATCAAAGCAGACTTGAACTAAAATGAAACGTAATACATGTCATGTGAAATATAATTTTTGTTTCAAATGATAATTTGTGGAGAAATTTTTGGAACCACCAAGGTTATAATACCGTAAATGAGGAACTTATGCAACAAATAAGGCAAGCAGTTACTAGCTAAGGATATAAAAGTCATGAACTAAACAAAAATCTAAATACCTTTGTTTTTCTACCAATCTACATCATCAATGAATACTACTTGACAATTCTTGGAGTTACCAAGAAACTTTTGAGGTTGAATTCTCTGGCTGATAGCTTGCACTATAGCCTTAAGAAATGTCTTGACCTTAGGACCTGAAATCAATTAGAACATCCAGTAACTCCACATCCTCATGAACTCTAGAATGATCAGACAGCAATAATAACAAAGCAAAAGATATTGCAAGATGATACATTCACAACTAAGAAGTTGTAATATTTTCTTCTATGTTCTTTGCTCTATACATTCTGAGGCAATATGACAGGAAATTCCAGAGTCCAGGGAGTTGGTAAATGAAATAATAATAAACAAAAGAGAAGAAACTGAAATTATACATATTAATTCGGGTTTTGCTTATCATTTTGCGCATTGCATATAATCAGAGTGGAACATTTAATGTGCATGAAGTACCTTCTGAGTACAATGCATGTAACATAGCTCAGAATTTATAAGTTCAAATGACGTCCAAAATAGTAGTGAGATGAAACCAGAGCTATTTTCTAGGGGACGGGTGAACCAAAATCATTAAGAATCAACTGAGTTGAACTATTTTTAAGATTTTAATAATAATGAACAATGGTACGTGTGCAAAACTATTGGAGAAAGTTATACAAAACGACAGCATATTTTCTTCACACATCACATCACCTGGAGAATCAACATTTATGATGTGCCATGTTCTTGTTTGTACACAAATTTGTCTAAAGTATTTGTATGGATAGAATTTTCCTTTCAGGTTTTCAATAGTTTCATGAATGGAGAAACCAAATATGAAATATGTATTAGGTCGTGTTTGAGAATGCCTACTTAACTCCATAGATCACCAGATGAATACGTTAAATGTCTCTCCCTTCTTGCTCAACATCAGTTTATCTGCAACCTTGCACTATTTATTAGTTGGTTCACAGGATAATAGCTATCTCAATCTTCTAGGTTTTGTCTAAGCTTGAGAAATTTCTGATTGCTAATCAAAGGTTAATGATGATAAGTTTGGCATGAAGAAGATGGGTTAGGAAATCAGATACTGATCACTTATTAAAACCCAGGATTTTCCCTAGCTATTATAGAAGATCAAACTAAATTGCCAGATTAAATAATACAATGAATGACATAGTGATGATATGGTACAATTTCTATCCATTGATTTAAATGTGATGTAATGGATAAGAAAATTAGATGCTTCAAGTGTACATTGGGTCATTCATTGTGTTATGTAGTGTGTTAATGAAGCATTACTCAAAATGAAAGCAAGTCCAGATTTGTTTATTGTTTTAAAAAATGGAAATCATTTGAATTTCGCCGTTTTCTGTCTCTCTCAGTTATGCTCCCTACTGTTTGAAGACATATAGTTTATGGCATTAACTTTTGGTTCTTATTTGAATGAGGGCTAGCACTTTGTACACAAGTTTTGACACGCGACATAAAATGTCAAATAACAAAGTCCTTGGCGCTCCTCAAGGTAGATCTTCCAGAATAAAATAACTAATTTACACGACTTACTACGTTAGAGAATGCAAGTCATATGGATTAGAAACAAATTCCTCCAGCTATTTTACTGAAGATTTTTATTTTGAACCCTTGAATTTTGAAGCTCTTGATGTATTTATATATGAATGCAGTTCCATTGATGTGTAAAATGAATGTTAGTAGAATTAGCAGAAAAGTGATGAAAGATTATGGGGGATGTCAAAAATTGTTATTATTATTTAATAGAGAATGGTTGGAAATGAAATTTTGCTTGTTGACTAGCTTTTTAGCAATAATATTTAAGTTGTAGTGCGCTGAAAAACAGTATAAATGTTCCACTCTTATTGGCACTAACCATAATGGTTATTGATTCTTAATGATGATTTTGGTTCACCCGTTCCCTAAAAAATTGCTCTTGTTTCATCTCACTACTATTTTGGACGTCATTTGAACTTATGAATTTTCAGTTATGTTACATGCATTGTTCTCAGAAGGTACTCCACTCTGATTATATGCAATGTGCAATGTGTAAAATGATGTGCAAAATCCTAATTAATACGTATAATTTTGATTTCTTCTCTTTTGTTTATTATTGTTATTGCTGTATGATAATTCTGGAGTTCATGAGGATGTGGAGTTACTGAATATTCTAATTGATCTTTCAGGTCCCGAGGCCAAGACACTTTTTAAGGCTACAGTGCAGACTATCGGCTAGAGATTTCAACCTCAAAAGTTCGTAAGTCTGAGAATTGTCAAGTATTCATTGATGATGTAGATAGCTAGAAAAACAAAGGTATTTGGAATTTTGTTTAGTTCATCACTTTTCTATTCTTAACTAATAACTGCTTGCGTTATTTGTTGCATAAGTTCCTCGTTTACAGTATTATAACCTTGGTGGTTCCAAAAATTTCTCCACGAATTACCGTTTGAAACAAAAATTATCTTTCACGCGACATGCATTACTAGAAGGTTCAAATTTTCATGGTCAAGTAAATTGGTGGGGAGTTTTTGGTTCCAAGAATGGTGTTGGTGAGGTCCAAACTGAAGCAGAAGTATTTCATTATATATCCAACTATTTTCCCTTATATTCGGATGGAAGGTTATATTTTTCTGAACTATTTTGCCCGATATATTTTAGGATATATTATATAATTATATATTTTATCACTTAGTTTGTTTTGTCTTTGAATGTTTTGAACTTTTAATTACTACCTCCATCCCACGAAGATAATGCTATTCCTATTTTAAGGAAATTAAGAAAAATTCATTTAATAGTATTGGAAAAGTAAATTTAATATAATTTTCCTAATATTCCCTTTCATTTATTAATTATTCCACTTTAATAATACTATTTTGTTGATAAGAATGCACATTAAATAGGGGCAGATAAGAAAACTAATATTTTAACTATCTTTTTAAAAGGAAAGTTGCCTATATTTTCGGACGGATGGAAAAAGAATGCAGAACTATTTAACTAGGATGAGTGCAATTAAATCATCTATCATGCTTTTGCTCCATATTGCATTTCCATAATGTATGCACATGACGTCGCAAAAGTTTTAATATTTGGCACTAACAAAATGTGCTAAAACACTACTTATCTATTATGCTTTATATTGTTACCATGATGTCTTAGTTTCTCCTTAGTGACATCCTTTAGATGATGATATGATGACGACCATGATGATAATAATAGATGCAGGTTTTAATGATAGGAAGTGGATAGTGTTTTTTGTTATAAAATGCGCCCCCAAATAGTTACTAGTTTATATATATTACTAAACATGCATATTTTCTTTCATTTCCAGGATTTTCATTTTCTTAACAATGGGAGTGGATGAAAGCATCACAGATGGGCAAACTAAAGACACAACTCCAGCCTGGCCAGTATGGAGGCATGCTTTTTACGATCTCTCCTGCATGCCTCCGTTGGTATTTCTGTATCTCCTAAAAGAATGTTATACTTATGGTATCTTCCAGAGTCCTTTCGTTCTTCATTATTATGGACTGCACTAGCATGTTTCCATTTTTCATGGCAATGTTTAACTGAATGGTCAACCGCCAAACGCTAACTAGATTTCTTTCCTTTATGGGCTGGTGAGTTTGTGACAATGTGTCGACAATGAATCAGTGTTTGAAAATTCTTTATCTACAGTAAATCCAAGTTCTATGTATTAGCCAACTTGGAGCATTCAGTCATGAAATGGGTTTCTTTTTTTTTTTTAATTTTATTTGATCTCACATTGGCTGACTCCTTTAAGATTGTCTTTCGTTTTCTCTTTCCTTGGACAATAAAGTATCAAAAATTGTGCTCAGATAACTTCAGGGTATATGCATTCTATAGTTGAAGAACAATTATGCATTCCAATTGAGCGGATAAGTACAACTATGGTCCCTCATTTATTTTGGTTTATTGCCCCTGAATCCTATTTCAGATGTCCTCAATCTTCAATAAGCACATATAGCAAATTGCCCGAGCTTGAAATTAAGTGTTACAAACTTATATTAGTTCTTGATACATCATCTAATTCCCTTCCTCAGCATGTCACAGTTCCATTTACCCCTCAGTCATTTTAGGCAATTTAGTATACTACAGATACTGCAAAGGAATAAAAGACATAATTCTGAAGCTACTTGTCATATATGTTACATTATGATTGTTAATTGGGAAAAGAATGAGTTCCTCTTCTGGAGATTGAAATCTCCCTTTGATAATCCTATTAAGAAGCATCAGGTGCTATTCTCGCCTGGCCAATATCCATGATAATGGCCAGGATTAACCAAGAAACTGTAGATGGCACCAATATTTTGAATTATAGACCAAAAATTTGAGCTAGAAGGATTAGTGACTTCCATTTTTTTGGAGTATTTTCATGCTGCTGGTTGTTGATGAGAGGAAATCTAGCGGGAGAACAAAAACATTCGCCCAGGGGCCTGGCCCTGTACATTGGAATTTTTAGAAGTTCATGTGTTTTCATTTTTTAGTTACTATAAAAATGGTCTTTGCTATAGATTTCTGGACAGAGCTTCTGAAAGAGCCTCGTTTATATGCAAGTTACAGTTTGAAGACAGATTTGACCCATGAAAAAAAGGATCCTGGTGGTAATTGACCCGAAGAATGGAATTGTAATTGCCCTATAGATTAGCCATAATAAAGTTGCAAATGTCAAGATAATTTTTACAGCATGATGATTTATATTCCATTCTTTTAAGTGGCCTTTTGTGCTACACCAGACATGTTCCTAGCCCTATACCTTCTTTAAGCTTAAGTTTCCTGTAGTGTCAAGAGGTTTTTTACTTGCTTTCAAAGTAGATTGTCTGCAGTATCCTAGAATGGTAAGTTTCTAATTACTCCAAAGATTTTTGATCCATATCGGCTTGTATCACAGTGTTCAATATGGTATTACTAACTGGAAATATCTTTCATACTCCAAGTTACTTCCAAATCAATAAATTCCTTTTAATTGCCTCATTACAAAGGTATTTTATCAAACTTTTAACAGGAACATGCAAGGCAACTGCAAAATTTCGTGTATTACAAGACCAAGTACACAAAGTTCTATTCAATGGCCCTCAACCTGGTCCTGCTACTTTTGTTGCTCACTGCCTCTTTATTCTTCCCATATTTGAAACTCATAGTGAAGGTTTCAGTCATTTGATAATATCTGCTCTTCGGCGATTTCTAAAAATGGGATCAACGGATGAAGACAGGCTTGAAGCAAAACTTTTGGCAGCCAAATTAGTTTTGGACATTATTGGTGGTAGTACTTTACATGATGAAAGGATTCTAATAAAGATTCTTCAGGTTTTTGATGTCAGTTTGGAAAATATAGAGAAAGCTATTTATGTGTCTAATGTGATTACAAGTCCCGAAATTAACAAAGCAAAAGAACTAGTGGAGCAGTATATTTTTGAGTTTATTGAATCCCAGTCATACATGACTGCCGTCTCTTTGTTGGAACACTTCTCTATTCGAGAGTCTGGAGAGTTATTTCTTCTTAAAATGATGGACTGTGGAGAATATAAAGCAGCAGAGAAATGGGCTACATTCATGGGGAAATCTATGTTGCTTGTACTTGTACGGGAATATATTGACAGAAAGCTTGTAAAACCTGCTTACGGTATTATGAAGAAAAATAATCTGCAGCGGGAGTTTCCAGAGCTATATCATCAGTATAAAGAAAGGCAAGTTAAATTTAGTTATAATGCACTGGGTTCAATATTTCTTTTTCCTCACTGATCCATCTTCTTAGGATCTCACATGGTTTTGAATGGAGTTGCAGCTCCTTGAAGAAGCTAGCAGAAAAAGGGGTCTGGGATGTGGCAGAGGCAAGAGCGAATGCTGATAAACAGCTTCTTGAGTATTTGGTAGGTAATTGGGATACAATAGAAATCCCAGTTCTCTTTTCTCATGGCTCTGAGCGAAAAATAATTTGTTGCAGAATACACGATTAGACACAAGTTGCAAATCCCCATGTTGAGGCTAATTGATCATTAGCAATTTAATAGTTCCCCTCTGCTTTTAGTGAAATTGGAATTGATGCATGGACATAATGAATTCCAAATGCGATGGTAACACATACATGTTCATTTTGACTTACATTCTTAGACCTCCAAGATCCCAGTTATAGTATTGTGACAGCTTATTAGGGTGGTGTTGTTGGGATTAATGCGTTCCTTCCAACAAGCACCCTATGGTAGGATGATTTTAGGTTCATAAGTTCGGTTATTTAGTTGCACTTCAGGTGTATCATTACACCAAAAGAAGAGCTCCATAATATTGTAAGAAACCTTTTTCCAGAACAAAAAATATGGTGAACAAGTTCAACTTGATTGTTTACTATCAAAAACATTTCTCCAATATTGTTGCAGCGTGGGATTATTGAAATGTTTACAGATCCACTGCTGAAATTGATAGTTAAACTTTCTTGAAATTTTTGTAAATGGATTTGTTCTTTGAAATATTTATATAGGCTGAAAATATCAAAAATCTAACAACCATACTTGCAATTTTGAGGTTTATCTGGCAATGGAAGCTGGCTACTCAGAAAAGGTTGAAGAACTTTGCGATCGCTATTCCCTCAAAGATTTCAAGAATGTCAAAGGTATGCCTGGGGAGAAGGTTCCACATTGTCATAATTTCTTGTTTTACTCTTTATCAACCACCTCAAGCTAATTTGACCAGTACAATTAGCCATCAGCACCAGCTGAATTCAATAATAGTACCCCTAATGGGTTTGCAAGTTACCCCTCAAAGGATGTTTGCATTTCAATTCCTTGGCAGGAGCTTAATCCTTGAAATATCCTGCATGATGCAAATATTTCCTTCTTCGCATAAAAGGATCTTGAACTTAAAATTCTTGAGTGTTAATGGAGTTTTTGGTAATGGTTTTGCACAAGTTACCCATTAAAGGATGTTTGCATTTCAATTCCGTGGGCAGGAGCTTGATCTGTGAAATAAACTGCGTAATGCAAATATTTCTCCATATGAAAGGATCTTGAAATTAAAATTCTTAAGCATGTAAATGGAGATTTTGAAATGGAGGGAGAATGCCGAAAATTATGTTTCTGGTAAGGACAGACATCTAAATTTGATGAGAGTATTTGCTTTCTTTAGTTGGGTGCTGTGCCTCTCTCTTTGTAGTTTTTTAGTGTTGGGTCTTGTACCTCCTTAGAGATTTCCCTCTAAGGTCTGCTTTTTTAATAAAAGTGCCACTTATGTGGTTTATTTTATTTTTTTTTTAAAAAAAAAACTCGAACAAACATCTAAATTTGACTAGGCCATTTTGATAAAATATGTAAATATGGTTTTATCTCTTAGCTTGGTTGCATCTGTACCGATTAAGTTGACACATCCTCTCAAAATGTTTTCATAGGGTTTAGTTTAATGGAACGCACTTAGTTTCATCTGTTACGTCTTGAATTCAGTAAAACTTCAAGGACCATGACATAATTGTTTGCTAATCAGATTCCTGTATATAACAGTGGATATTTAAAAATTGTGAGATCTTTCTGAAACTTTAGTAGGTACCTTAGTTTTTTGTCTGATTGGGCTTCACGCTTAGCTTCTCATGTTCCACTATTGAGATTTGAGTTGTGGAATCCAGAGGTGGCTGATTTTAGGGTTCCTGTAACATCTTCGTTGAGGCTTTTATCTCAACTAGTATAGATTGTGGATTTGATTTTCTTCCCATTTTTTGGAATCATAAATATCTTGTTTTTCATAGCTCATTTCATTCATTATTAGATTTTGCAAGAACCATAGACATTGGTTCAGGGAGCATATTTATGTTATATTTTCTAACCTAGTACTTCTCATCATATCAGAGCTTGAATCCAATGTCGTCCCCAGCGGCTATCTGCAGCTTGATCAACTGGTAATTGAGGATGTTATTTGGGTAGACAAAGTCAACGTTTTACGTGAAGCGACATGGCATCTTGAGAATTGCAAAATTATAGGAATTGATTGTGAATGGAAGCCCACTTACGAAAAGGGCAGCAGCCCGAGTAAGGTATTTATCCATTGCCCACTGTAAGAGTAAAACGTGCTCTTTTTTTTTTTTTTTTTTTCTCTTCTCTTCTCTTCTCTTCTCCTGGTCATATAATTGATTTCTGTAATGCATCATTAATTTAAGTGAATCAAAACTACTTGCAGCAATTGTTCCCTTCTATTTTTCACCTAAAAAAAGGTAATAATAATAAATAAATAATAAAAAAATAAATGTAAGTAAGAAGCATTAGCGAAGCATTTCTATATCTACTTAACATTCTGGCAAAAGAAATAATTGGGAGATATATAATTTTTTGGGACCATTGGATATATATATACTCCAAGCAGCATATCTTTGCATATGATTTGTATCCACAAGCATGAAGGATTGCTATTACGAGTTAATATGTGATAGCCTCTCATGCATATTGCCTTTGAGATGTGTGTCCTGTACTTTCAAATTTTATTATAATGATACTATCCGATTTCCCATGCAATAGGTTTCTATCATGCAAATTGCCTCTGAGAAAAAGGTTTATATATTTGACCTGATAAAGCTATATGAAGACGTCCCAACTGTACTTGATGAATGCCTTGCGTCCATATTGCACTCTCCAAGTATTCTGAAGCTTGGTAAGTTAACTTTATCGTTGCAATTATTGAAACGTAATTATTGTATTCTAAATTGTTCCTTCACTGCAATTTAAAATCCAATGTCAATGTGAGACTCAAGTACCCAAAACTGTAAGAAAATTAGACAGGAGAAAAAGATAAGTTTATAAATGCTACTGCATTTTTATCAAGTCTACAGGTTTTTACCATTACCATTATGCTTTTAACAACCAGCGATCCTTCTGATATTAGTTTTTAGTAACACATGTTTCTTTGGTTTGTCTCCATGGCGAAACAATGTTTACTACTTCACAGGGTTAAAAGGACTGGCATATTCTGTAGTATTTACATTTATCTTGTTAATATGCTTACCAAAAATAAGTAAATAAAGTGAAGTAAGCTCTGATCTCGAAACTGCAGGCTACAATTTTCAATGTGATGCGAAGCAGCTTGCTCATTCTTATGGAGAACTGCGTTGTTTCAAGCACTGTGAGATGCTCCTTGATATTCAGAACGTTTTCAAAGAGCAGCGAGGTGGTCTTTCAGGTCTAGCAAAGGTATTATGCAACAAACCATACTTGCTTTCAATCAACATGATATTTCATTGACAAGTAAGGCTTTGTGTTTTTTTTTGTTTCAATATTTCTTTATTTTGCTTTCTTCATGGTCAAGTCGTAACCAAAATAAAATCTCTTAATTATGATCTCTCTTGGGCACTTTGTTCCTGGAAACAGAAGATACTCGGTTGTGGTTTGAACAAAACCAGAAGAAACAGCAACTGGGAGCAACGGCCGTTGACTCAGTATCAGGCAAGTTTTTCATGTTCTGTATTGATCAAACTATCCGCAGCAAGTACAGTAATAAATCCAAGTCTAGTGCCAGCACTAAACTTCCTGACCCGGCACGGCATGGCTCGGCATTGCCCTAGAGCCTGGGTTTGGGGGCATGTTCCTCACCGGCGCTGTGTGACTGGCCTTAATAGAAAAATGGTGGTGCTGGAATATAATTGCTGTCCTCTTTTCAATGCAGCGTTAGACCATCAAATGAACTGTGTCTCTCAAAAGGAGATGCGCTGTTTTGCTTCTGATGAAAAATATACACTTAGGAAAGAAAAAAAATTCAGTATTAGAAGGTCATGCCTGGGAGCTCCAAAACGAGGGCAGTAGCCAGTTTTCACCCCTAGTCACAAAAGTGATAATGATTGCCAAGTTATAAGTAGTTAGGGCGCTTGTCGTAACGTGCTTTTATTTTATTTGAGTTAATTTCTTGGTTTTTTCTCAAGAAACTTGTGAATTGGCTATTTACCTGGTAACTTCATTTAGCATTCTCACATTTTCTGGTTCTTTTGACTTCTCATCATCTGGAACTGATTGATTCATGAACTGTATATATTCTCTCATTTGGTTTGCATACTAGCGCAGTTGGAATATGCTGCTCTTGATGCTGCCGTCCTCCTCCACATCTTTCAGCATATAAGCAACCACTCGCCACCAACAGACTCCCCTGATGAGCATTCCAAATTAGAATGGAAATCATGCATTGTACGGGTTCCAGAACCGTTGTGTCTCTCTCCCTCTCTGTCAATTTCATATATTATATCTTTTTCCTGTACATTTCTGCATGATTTGTATGGGAAGCACGTCCTTAACTTGAGAATAATTCGAGATAAAATGATGTCCCAGAATCCTTAGCTGAATACTTCAGTGACGATTTTGCTAATTTGTTAATTTCTTACCGTTGTCAATGAGTGTAGGTTTCGCGCATGGACAACACAAAAACGGCCAAAAAGGATGCCAAAACCAAAAGAAGGTGTGATGCTGGGACGAACGAGTCTTTGGAGAGCATTGCGACTGACGGGCCTTGCCCAGAAACGTGAAGCTATGCTGCACATTACTCTCTTTCATTGCTTTTAGTCTTAAAAATATTTTTACTTGTGAACGTTTCCATTGGGAGAAGACCAATATGCCTTCCAGAAATATTTCTGCTTAGCTTAGTTGCAATGAAATTTGATCATAGGAAAATCAAGTAGTCGGGTAACAATGTGGATAAAAATTAGTAAGAAATAGTAAAGTGCCTATTCAACATAAACAATAAAATTTAAGTAATATAATACTTTGGCATTGAAAAATGGGTATTTTTAATTTACTACAGCCCCTCGTTTTATACTCCAAAGCTTTATTGTCATTAAGTGGACAGCTTATATTACCTAATGTCGTTGTGCTGAAATTTTTTAAAGAGATTGATTAGGCTCCAACAGTGGGGCTTGATCTATTTCCATAGAAAGATTGGCCATGTCACCATTAGTTGTAAAAAGAATATTATTATGATGACTCTTATTTAGATAACTAATAGTGGTATGCCACAGCTATATTGGGCAGTGACGGATCTAGGATTTTCTAGTAATACTGGCTACAATAAAAAAATATTCAACTCCACTAAGAAATTCATTAAAAAATTTAAAAAATTATATACAAAAAAAAAAAAAAAGAACTGGATTTTGCGAACGTGAGCTATGGCCCTGGCTTGCCTGGGCTTAGAACCGCCAATGGTATTGGGCACAAACACTAGTGTGGCATCCCACAGTGTGCCCAAATATTGATGTGGCACACTCCTATATTTATGAGAGAAATTTAGGTGCAATGGATATATATATATATATATATATTTTTTTTTTTTTGGTACATCTGATCAATAACACATGTATCTCGTCAGGTAGGATGCATCATGTAAGATGTACATTTGCGTCTTTTCCTGTGAGGTAAGAAACATGTAGGCAAATTGAATGTACCTCTTGCATGTTACATCTTACGTGACGAGATGTATATGTATTAATGGTTAGATGTATCACGTAGGATATACATTTATTGTACTTAAGTTTCTTTCCTATTTATTATCTAAATGATACCTAGTCATGACAAATAGTGGCATGCACATTAGTATTCATACAAAATATGCTACTCATGGTGGTAAAGTATAATTTCCAATGAATCTTGGTAGCTGCAGTTATTGAATTTATTCCTTGAGCTCTATGTTTAGATGAGCGCCTCTCATAATGTTCGGTCAACCTACATGTAAGCCAACCTACATGAATGCAAGGGACGTTCATGTGAGTCGAATGATTAAAATTATCTAATCTAAATATGATAATAATATTTAAATATGTTCTTTTCATAATCACAGAAATCATATTTTCCTTATTCTTTTTAATTATCTCTTACTATAATTTTCTTTTATTGTAGTTTAGAAAGTATAGTTTTCGTTCTTTTTCTCATTCTCTTCGACTTTGATAACAGCAATTTTGGATGTGTGGGTATTGGCGACAACTGATTCTGATAATTTGATTTTCATTATGAAATTCATACACTGACATAAACCACTTTAAGAATTTTAGCTTGCTTTTGTCCTATTTTCTTCTGCAAATGAAGAACTGGATGAATTGCTTCAAATGTTTGATTCATGTTAATTTACCGTTAAGAAATTATGATATTATACGAGTATTGAAAATACAGTACTTTTGGCCATTAAAAAATTTACATGTATGTTGATGAAGGATCCAATTTAACAATAAACTTAGTAGTCTCGATCTCCTGTCACCACATGCACAAGTAGCGAGACCCAGTACCTGGAGATCATTTTTAATAGACTTAATCTCGCGAATAGAAATGCAAATTCTTATTTTTCTCCACATAGCGGAGTATGGTACTCACACACATGGGCGGATTTATGCCCCTGTCGCCCCTGCGGTAACCTTAAAAATTTCGTTTTGCATTAGGAGAATTTTAAATTTTATAAACTTGCCCCCATGGTAAAATATAAAAAACAGTTGAAAATTATATCAAAAAGGTGCATTTGGTGCAGTGATAAGGGTTTAAAGTCTATTTTAATAGAGGTTTCAGGTTCAATTTCCAAACTTTACATTTTTCTTTTAACCAATTCTCATGTCTTATATATCTCCTTTTAATAATATCATGCAAATAGCTTTTTCTTTTTGTTCTCATTTTGTTTTTCGTTTTAAAAATATTCATTATATAATTCTATTTTTATATATAGATTAAAAAGAAGGTTATATTTTTGTGTATAGTTCACTAGACAAACAATGGCGGAGCCAGGACCTGAAAGTGGGGGGAGCCGGATCGAAAACTTAAAAAAATCTTATAAGCTCTAATTTTTCAAAATAGTAAGCAAACTCAAATCAAGTGCATTACAAAGTTCGCAACAACTCAAAATATAATACATTAGGCTAAAAAGTTAGTTGGACTCGACGATTTTTTACTTTAGCAAATTCATCAATAAGAGAATCTATATCTATTGTGTTAATAAGTTCTCTTTCAATAAAAATTGTCAAACTATCAGCAAGAAAGTCGTCGTCCATCTTGTTGCGAATTGCAGTCTTCACATGTTTCGTTTAATAAAATCTATTAAAAAATTTACTTTGCCTTAAATAATTCACTTACTAGCAACGAAAAAAACAATCTCAAAAACCAACCAACAAATCAAACAGTGCAATTATTCTCCAAAAAGGCAACTAGTGCAATTACTCTCCATTGTGTTGAGTTTTGTCAAACATTTTACTCAATTTTGGGTCATGTGAGATTAATCATTTTTCTTGGCTTTTTCCTTTTTTGTAGGACAGTGCCTAGTGATATTGCAAGAAACTCCATTTCTTAAATTTCAATAAATAAACAGTGTTCTATAAATTGTACTTGTGTGAATCAGAATACAAATACAAAAAAAAAAAAATAATAAAAAATAAAAGAGCTTCTAAAAATAAAAGGAACTTAAATGGATGCTAAGTTAAGAGAACCGTCTAGTTATTTTAATAAGCTGGTTAAGTGGGACATTTCAATAATAATAAAAAAAAATGTTCAAAGATAAATGGGCAGAGAACTAAGCTTTGAGTACCCATAGAATTTTTTTCCCTTCTTAATACACAATTCCTCATCACATGTATATTATTTAGTACAATCTTCTAAAATTGATTCTTTTAATTATTACGAATACGATTTTGAGCATGTTTGTAGTTTAGCAGTATCATATTTAGTTGTTTCTACTCCAGAGTATCATTCGGTATCAAGAGGAGGGGGGGGGGGGG
>CAVNYN010204512.1:19194-48884 GCA_963692815.1 Nyctanthes arbor-tristis
CTTTATTATGAGCTGCTTTTTTTTTAGTATTATTATTATTCTTTTTTTGTGTGTGTGTGTGTGGGGGGGGGGGGGGGAACAAAAAGAATATTTATAGGAAATTAGTGCCAAACATTTTGTAATTTTTTACAAAAAGGACAGCAGAATTTGCCAGCCGTAAGAATAGATTTTAGAATCTTTAATCTGTCTATTTGTTTAACAAAGGATCAAATATGTCAGAAATTGTCTTTTTAATAAAGAATTGGCTGCAGGTTGATTAAAATAATGACGGATTAATTAATTTAATTATTTGCAGCTTTACATAATAAGAAATCACATTTTGATCATTGGAAATGGACCGTTTGTGATACTATGTTAAATTTGTCACATTATGAAGGATATATAATTTAATTTGTGACTCTAGCAAAAGTGTACCATAGTGGCTTGAACAATAATAATCCTATACAAAATAGACATTTATTATATATGTTTTTTATTTAGCATTTGCATGTAATACTTTTTCATCTGTCATCATTACTAGTTATATGTCGAGCATGAAACGAATGGTATGAATATATTGCTAAAGGAACTTGTTATCTAAAAAGAATAATCAAAAGTAAACAACTAAGAAATGAATATGTATCTCGATTGTTGACTATATTGAGATTCTTTTTGAGTTTCTTTTCTTGTTTTAGAGAATCACAGACAATTAAAAAGTTTAAATTCTTGTTGTTCCTAGGAAATGACACTATTCATGCTAAATCAAAGTGACACGAATGACATTTTTAAGATGAATTCAAAATAGATGACGTATAAAAAGTTGTTTTCAAGTCACTCTAAAATAAAAAATTTTTAACACTGAAACAAACCAAGTTGCAGAAATTTTATTTATTTTCTCATTGATTTGTATATGTGAGTGAATGTGAATAAGTTAACACAAGAATATGGCTTTGGGATTTTCTCATAAAAATATTTCGATCAATTACACATCAAAAATTAAAAAGAAAAAGAAGTAAACAATAAATTATACATTTAACATTCCACAATTCACACAGCTACACCTAATTACCTAAAACATTAATATAAAAATATAGCCTAAATCTCAACGAATAATCATAAAATCTATTAGGGCAAAATCTATTTAAAAATAACGGCTAAAATGAATAAATGATAGCCTTCAATCTTCATTTACTAATTTTACTTATAAAGTCCAATTTTAGCCAGTACTCTAAAATCTAAATTAGGGCAAAATAAATCCATTTAGAAATTAGGGCTAGAATAATACCTTGTTAAAGCTAAAATCTAGATGAATTGATGTTGATGAACACCTCCACCAGCCACCGCAGCACCACCCAACTAGCCGACGAGTCTCGTCCTCTGCTTCGCGCCTTCGTCGAATCGCCCGCGCTCGGTTTCGGTCCATCTTCCACGGCAGCAGCCCCAGACCCCAGTTCGCCCTCTGTTCTGCTTCTGCTTCTTTCTGATTTTGCTTGTCTGCCTTCCCGACTCCCTTATTCCCCTATTGGGCTGACCTCTTTTCAGCCCTTTTTTTTTGCTGAAGCCCAAAACACCAAGGCCCATCTGTCCCCCTAGCCCAATTTACAATCCATCTGGGCCGGGTGCAAAAAAAAATTTTTTTTTTAATATATGTCAGCAGTTGGGCTGAGACAGGCCTGGGCCGGGGCCCAGTAAGGCCCCCTGTCTCCGCCAGTGTAGACAAATTGATTTTATATTATATACCTATTGATAATTTTTTTCCACCCTTAAGAAATCAATCTTTACTAGACTCAGTGTGTTAGAAATATATAATAAGTGTGATGTTTCTAATTTATTTATTTTTTTATTCACTGTTTTATTTTATAACAATATACAACTAATGTTTTAGTTTCTGATTTTTTGAGTAAAATAAGAAATGATTGTCTTTTTTGTTTTCTAAAAATATACAATATAAACAACATTAATTGTACATCGAAATAAAATATATATTTTCTATATAAACAACAACGTATCAACATCATTAGCAACTATAACACTATTACAAATAGCCCCGCTTTCACAGTATTGGAATTTTGTTCCATTCAATATTGACCATCTCTGACAAGATTTTCCTTAGGTAGCGGACCCTCCACATTTCTCTCTTATTTTTCCTGGCCATATTTTTTTGTCTCCCGAATATACAGTCCACCGTTATTCTCTCTTTCAAGTTTCTTCTATGGTCAACTAAAATCATATCTCTTGCCATTTCCAAAAACTGACAAAAAGAGAGAAATAGTCCATTTTTGGCCCCTATCATCCAACTCCCCTTTCTCTATACAACAATTGAGCATATATATACACACGCAAAGCTTCAAAGCTTTGTTTCCCTTCTCTCTCCAAACCAGTGAATATTAATATACATAAAGAGAGAGGGGGGAGGAAGAGGGAGAGAGAGGAGAGAGAAGGAGACACATGATGAGAGATTTTGTCTCACCTCATTCGACACATTCGAGCAATGGCCAAAGGTTAGGCATTACCTACGAATCGAATGATCTATACGCGCACAAATCAAGCCCTCCTCTATCTTCTGCTATCCCTACTACCACATGCAAAGAAGTCAAAGTAAAGCAGGTTGTCCCAAAATCCCGAGCATGGTATAGCAATCGCGAGTTGAAAAGGAAAAAGAGAATTGCCTCGTACAACTATTACTCCGTCGAGAGCAACGTTAAGAATTCATTGAGAAAAGGTTTTCGTTGGTTCAAGAATACTTGCTCCAAAATTGAGCGGGGATAAGTAAGGAGAGAAAAGAAGGATTTTAGGACAATCTTTGGAATTCTCTTCTTGCATGCATGCAAAATCACCTCACTTTTTGTGGGATATGGGCTCAATTCCAAGTTTTTACTTATTTCTTCTCTTCTTAAATCGATTCTCCTCAGACTTTTAGGAATACGTGAGGCATAAAAGATCCTTCAAATAATTAAGCCTTTGAATCTAGAAAGCAAGCACTTGCAAAAGCACAGCAATACTTGCCAGTGCATTGTGCGTGATAAGGCTCGAGACGTGGGGCACAAGCCTTGAGCTTAGGCACGTACGAGTGCATGTGCCTAGACATGTTTTTTTGAACTCACATATTTTAATGAAATTTTATGGTTCTTCGATTGAGAATAATGTAGAAAATGGTATCTTTGGTAAGATTTTTATTTCTTTAATTCTTTTTTCCCCTTATAAAAACTTGCAGATAGTATGTGATTTTGTTCATATACCATTATAGAAGGGCTTTCTTTGCCCTGTCCTTATTATATACTAGTTGAGAATCATGCTATGCACGATTTCTAGTATAATTGTGAGGCTGATTTTGTTATAATAGCACTTCTTTTATTATGCCATTTATGTTAATTACGTTCGTGAGAAGAAAATAATTTGCCAATTTCTAATAAATTTTAAGAATTACAAAGAATGCTTAAAATTTTTAATGTCATTATTATCATATAAGTCTACATTACATTTTGGTTGACTATAAAATAACATAAACGAATTTTGGTCGATTGGCTTTTAATGTTGTTGAGAGGAAATTGCACTTTTTACGTTTTTAAGTTCCTTGCATAGTTTGTCAAATTTTGTAAGCCTATTTATTTATAGCTAACTAACGACTATGTTTTTGTCACGCCCTCGTTATTCTTCCATAAGTGAATAAGTGGTTTCTTTGTATGATAGCGGAAGCTTTTGTCATTTCAAAATAGTTAAAGTGCTAACAAGGGACGTGCTAATTCGATAAGTTTTTTTTTTTATTTTTTAAAATTTTTAAAACTCATTGTGACGTTTCTTTTAATTCTTTAATTTCATATCACTCATGAATCATAATTGTTTGTTTAGAGTAGGCAAGAGTAAGCTTGTTCAAGGTAAATGTCAAAATAAACTATATAAAACCATATTATTTATTATTAACCGTACAAGAGATCGGGAGACCTCTTAATGGGAAATGAGGCTCCCAAACTATGTAAAAGTTTTTCCTATACTAATACATACCATGTTCCTTTCTTATTCATGTGTACATATGTTCATACTCATATTTATACCACCATTTTCACTTATTCACTAGACTATCACATTAGAGGAACATGGGTTTGTCTTTCCCAACTTTGTCATAGTGGAGGAGTGTGTGGATGTATGCACAAAATACACTAAATTCATACACTATTTCCAAATATATACGGAACAATGGAACTTCTTCATAATAGGCCTGAAGATCTATTTCTACTACATGCATAATCTCACTTTGGTCGGGGTGCCATCCTCCAATCTTCGGCTTGGTACTCATTTACTTTCTATTGATCATCTACAAAAATGTAATTAAACACTAAATGAGTACAAAATACTTCATGAGTAACACAATATTTTGATTTGCCACAAGGTTACAAAAACCATTTCATATGTTCAAGAAAACATAAAGAATGCACAAACCTCTTTCAAATGCAAAATAGGGCCCAAGTACTAGAATTGCCTACTACCCATAGCGCGCAATGATATCATCAAATGCCAAATTTAACATGATAATACAATATCAAGTGGATCCACTCAAAAACTCAAGTTGACCGTTACTGGAGTTCCAAGCAATAGCATTATCAATCTAAAGCAAACACTACACTAGTCTTTCTTATCCCAGGATCATTGAATAGGTCATAGTGTAGGAAACAATTCAAAGCAATTCAATACAAAATGGGTAGGGCAATGCTAGTGACTATTATGCAAGAAAACATTCCATTCATTATCATAATATGGCATCAAAACAATTGCTTTTTCTTTAAAACACATGCATGCCAATGGAAACCAAAACATTGGTTACTCACCTTGCTCTTACTTCTTTAGAGATTATTGGATGTTTGTGGGTGAAAAGATACCTTCAAATCCTTGTATTTTCCTCAAGCATAGTAGCTCTTTAAGTAGGGATTTGATATGTATATGAAGAGAGCCTTGTTTAAAAGACAAAATGAGTGCTTTTGAAGTCTTTTGAAGGTATTCTAAGGCTAGGAATATTTATGGACGAATTTGCTTATTTATTTTCTAAAAATTTGGGATTTCAACTTTGATAAAAGGTCCAAATGTCCCTAGATAATTTATAAACAATCAATGGAAATGAATCCAATTGAAAGCAAGAGAATTCATCTCATCAAATTAAAGTGGCAATTGTTTTTGGATTTCTTTTTCATGTGAGAATTTACTAAGTGTGCAAGTGTCCCTTTGATTTTTTTCTACTCATTGCTTAATGACTTCTCAACTTAATGTACTCTATAATTAAGTCCTTATGTTCCAACTATACTAATTAAGTATCACATTTTATCTTTAAGCATTCTTTTTCTCTGAACTCACTACCCAATTCAACTTACTTACTCTTTTGGCATTCACTAGTAACTGATAGAAATAGTCGATACATATTCAAGCACTTTTGTTATCCTTGTCAAGGTAACTCAAAATATCCTCAAACCATTATAGAATGCTACAATAAACCATCGGATTACAAAACTCACTAACTGATTGCTTATAATTGAGTATTATTCAGGAAGTGATTCAATTATTAACCCAAAACTGCCACTATGAGGTTTTTGAAATTTCACGGGGTGTTACAATCTACCCCTCTTAAAAGAATTTCGTCTTTGAAATTCACAGTCACCTGAAAATAATTCAGGTGCATATATATATATATATTTTTTTATTATCTTTTGTCCTTATGGTTCTTCTTTCCAAAGCTTCACTTTTCAACATTTATGAACTAAAGGTATGAACCCATCGAACACATCCAAAGTAAGGTCGCACCTGTAATGATATTGTTGTTATTGGTGGCATCTGGTTGGATCATAGCAAAAACTCTCCCTGTAGGATTATTGGCCTTTGGATTAGTTGGGAAATCCCTAATCATATGCCTCTCTTCGCCACACCCATAGCAAAGCCCGAATTTTTTTCTGTACGGGCTGGGATGTATCTTGTTACAAGTCGAGCATTGTGGCCAATTATTCCTCATTGGTTCTCCTTGGGTCTTTGATTGCTTAGTATCGGATTGGTTTTTAAAATTTTCATTTAATCTTTTATTTTCCTTATTCCCATTTTCTGCTGAAGAATCCCATTTCTGATTAGTATTTGATCCTTGGGAATAGCGAGCTTGACTTTTCCTAGCTCAAAGGATATTTGATTCTGCTTGTTTTGTGAGCAATACCCAAACCATAACAGCTGCAAAACCCAAGTCTTGAATTCCCGACATTAGCACATCCCTAGCTAATTCGGGCTTCAACCCTTCAATAAATCAATTCACTTTTAGTTCCATTGTGCCCAACGTATGAGTGGCAAATCGTGATAATTCCTCAAAACTTTTGAGCATACTCCGACACAGTCATTTGATATTGCTAAAAATGGATAAATTCATTCAACTTCTGATTTCTTACAGTAGTAGAAAAATACTTGGTATGGAATTTCTCACGAAATTCTTCTGAGGTCATTCCTTCGTTTTCTCTCATACTCACCATGGTCTCCCACCAATAGCATGTGCTCCCTCTCAACATGAAAGTAGCTCAATTCACTTTTTCTTGATCGGGAACATGAGCATAGACAAACATTCTTTCAATAGTTCTTATCAAATTCTCCGCTTCTATTGGATCCTTTGCTTCTTCAAAAATAGGGGACTTAAAGCGACGGAACCACTCTGTTGCATTATTTTTTTCATCTTTGTTTTTAGATGATTCCCCGTTTGAATTTTGTTAGAGTAACTGATCAATTTGACGAGCTTGTTGACTTACAAGTTGAGTCAATCGTTCTATAGTCTGATTATTACTTTCTTCCTGAGACATGTTTCTATGCCTGTTCATGAATTTAAAGGGTACTTTAAAAAAAGTTTGGCACTATAGACAATTCGATTCTTAGCCGACCGTACTAGTCATACTCCTCAAAAAACAGATGCAAACTTGCAATGCTTTATAGGATAGGGTATTCAACCAATAAGTTTTCAAAATTACACTTTGAAGAATTTATCCAGAAGGGGGAATTTAGTCCCTTTAGTAACAAAATATGTAAAACTCAAAGCCTAATTCATGTACAAATGGACTTTAATATGAAACCAAAGGCATAGGGAACTTAGAAATCAATGATGAAATTAATATGGTACTTTATCATTAGTCACATAATTGAAAATGCAAACCAAAATTTGTTATACATATTGGTAAGTCCTATTGTATATATATTCAATAGCTAAAATATTAAAGAAATTAGTATAAGAAAATATGCCAAATAAAAATAAATTTTTCTTTAAGATAAAATACTCAAAAGAAATTTTTCTAATGAAGTATAGACCGACCTTGACGAAAAAGGCCGACTTCAGGGCTTAAAAGTCGTAAATTAAACGTTTGGATTGATTTGCACGAAAACAGGAAATTCGGGACCTTGGTGCAATTTTCGGAAAGAGGGGACTTGGGTGCCATACGGTCCTCACACTTCCTACATGCGGCAACTTTCCAAAGTTTCTAACCAAAAGCAGAAACTTCCATGTGGGTGCGCTGTGGGCGTATGGCGCCTGTATTCGCGGTTCTCCCTAGGATAGAAAAGTGGTGCGGTCGCATTATCCAGTGATGCGCCTGTACCATACGGGCAACTTGGATGCTGCCTCTTTTGCCTCATTTTTGATCCATTTTTCTCACTTTCTTCTTGGTCATTTTCATTCCCAAGCTAACCTAAGATGGACAGGAGCCATATTACATATTTGGAGGTCACTTTACTACTTAAAACTGAATCAAAACCACCATTTTCTCTCCCACATTCTATGGCTTGGGAACTTATTTTCGGGCCTTTGATAGTCCTGGCACTTTCTTCTACTAAGGTCATTTCTACTTTCAAATTACTACACTGAGGATTGGGGAAAATTCATGTCAAACACCAAGAATTCCAAATTCTATTTTCCATTACCATAGAGTTAACAAGCTTTGCTTTATGAACAACACAAGGATACATATAATTCTTACTAAATAATTACTTACTTGCAAGCCGACTGGAGGATATCTCGTACAAGTAAGATATGCATGTCGTGGCCCTTGGAACGTCGCTCTGATACCACTCTTGTCACACCCTCGTTATTTCTCCATAAGTGAATAAGTGATTTGTTTGTATGATAGCAGAAGCTTTTGTCATTTCAAAAAAAGGAGGTGGCGTGCTAATTCGATAAGTTTTTTTTTTTTTTTAATTTTTCATAAAACTCGTTGTGACGTTTCTTTTAATTCTTTAATTTCATATGACTCATGAATCATAATTGTGCATTTAGAGTAGGCAAGAGTAAGCTTGTTCAAGGTAAATGTCAAAATAAGCGGGCACAATCAACTATATAAAACTATTTTACTTATTATTAACCGTACAAGAGATCGGGAGGTCTCTTAATGGGAAATGAAGCTCCCAAACTAAGCAAAAGCTTTTCCTATACTATTACATACCATGTTCCTTTCTTATTCATGTGTACATATGTTCATACTCATATTTATACCTCCATTTTCACTTATTCACTAGACTATCACATTAGAGGAACATGGGTTTGTCTTTCCCAACTTTGTCATAGTGGAGGAGTGTATGGGTGCATGCACAAAATACAATAAATTCATACGTTGTTCCCAAATACATACGGGAAAATGGAACTTCTTCATAATAGGCCCGAAGATCCATTTCTACTACATGCATAATCTCACTTTGGTCGGGTGCTATCCTCCAATCTTCGGCTTGGTACTCATATACTTTCTATGGATAATCTACAAAAATGTAATTAAACACTAAATGAGTACAAAATACTTTGTCAGTAACACAATATTTTGATTTGCCACAAGGTTACAAAAACCATTTCATATGTTCAAGAAAACATAAAGAATGCACAAACCTCTTTCAAATACAAAATAGGGCCCAAGCACTTGAATTGCCTACTGTGCGTAGCGCGCAATGATATCACTAATTGCCAAGTTTAACATGGTGATACAATATCAAGTGGGTTCCACTCAAAAACTCCATTTGACCTTTACCGGAGTTCCAAGCAATAGCATTATCAATCCAAAGCAAACACCACATTATTCTTCCCTATCCTGGGATCATTGAATAGGTCGTAGTGTAGGAAACAATTCAAAACAATTCAATACAAAACGATTTGGGCAATTCTAGTGACTATTATGCAAGAAAACATTCCATTCATTATCATAATATGACATCAAAACAATTGCTTTTCTTTTAAAACACATGCATGCCAATGGAAACCAAAACATTGGTTACTCACATTGCTTTTGCTTCTTTAGAGATTATTGGATATTTTTAGGTGAAAAGATACCTTCAAATCCTTGTATGTTCCTCAAGCAAAGTAGCTCTTTAAGTAGGGATTTGATATGTATATGAAGAGAGCCTTGTTTGAGAGACAAAAAGGGTGCTTTGGAAGTCTTTTGAAGGTATTCTAAGGCTAGGAATATTTATGGACGAATCTGCTTATTTATTTTCTAAAGATTTTGGAGTCCACCTATGATAAAATGTCTAAATATCCCTAGATAATTTATAAACAACCAATGGAAATGAATCCAATTGGAAGTAAGAGAATTCATCTCATCAAATTAAGTGCCAAGTGTTCTTGGATTTTTTTTTGTGAGAATTTACTAAGTGTCCAAGTGTCCCTTTGATTTTTTCCTACTCATTGCTTAATGACCCTTCAACTTAATGTACTATATAATTAAGTCCTTATATTTCCAACTATACTAATTAAGTATCATATTTTATCTTTAAGCATTCCTTTACTCTGAACTCACTACCCGATTCAACTTACTTACTCTTTTGGCATTCACTACTAACCGATAGAAATAGTCGATATCTATTCAAACACTTATGTTATCCTTGTCAAGGTAACTCAAAATATCCACAAACCATTATAGAATGCTATAATTAACCGTCTGATTACAAAATTCACTAATCGATTGCTTATAATTGAGTATTATTTGGGAAGTGATTCGATTATTATCCCAAAACTGCCACTATGGGGTTTTTAAAATTTCGCCGGGTGTTACAGCGCTGCTTGTTCGAACCACGTCTGAAAAAACATGTTAACAATAGTAGATTGGATAAGAAACATCCGAAGATCAAATACAAAAATGAAAAGAAAAAAGTGGCATACACTAGATCGGGTCACTGGGTAGCAGTATCAGTAAGGCACTGCAATGCCCAGTGGTGGGTCATGTACTGTAGTGGGTTGCTCGACCCTACTGTATTGTTGCAATGTTGTTGGTGCTGCTAGGTCATGCCACCATCCGCAAAATGGTGCATGATGGTGGAGCGCATAATGGTACAGAGTGGTTGTGCACAAATGGTGTGCCTAGTAATGGTGCGTGGTGCTTGGTCACGAATGGTGGGGAAAATGATTTGTTTTTGTGGTGAATGCTTGTAGTAGTGGTGGTGAACGGATGAGGTAGTGGTTGTTGTAGTGGTAGAGAGACGGAGGGATTGGAAATGAGGAAAGTGTCATGGGTATATAATAATAACAATTTAGTTCTTATAAAAAATCATAAAAATAAAAAAAAGAACAGCATTTTACAATTTATAATGGTATAACTGTAATTAGATTTAGTTAGAGTGTAAATTATGTGCAGTTTTTCTAAGTAAATGGTGTTGGCTCCATATCTCATACAACAAATCATTCAGTTTATCTCGTTTAACGATTATGAAAATACACGTGGCTATTTACACGTGCTTTAGTTCGGATAGAATAAAAACATATCTCATATCACGAACCATTCCATTGGACTTGTTTAACCATTACAAAAATACGCGATTGCCATTAACTCGTCATTTACTTCGCATAAAAGAGAGGGTTATACCTCATGCAATGAATCATTATGTTCGACTTGTTTAACTATTACAAAAATATGCGTAGCTATTTGCATGTCCTTTATTTTGGATAAAGCAAAAACAAATTTCATGCCGCAAATCATTCTGTTAAACTTGTCTAATCATTACGAAAATATGACTGACTATTTAAACATCCTTTACTTCAGATAAAACGAAAACATATCTCATACTAGAATCATTTCAATAGACTCATCTAACCATTTCAAAATACACCATACTACTTACTCATCTTTTATTTCAGATAGAATAGGGTCATATCTAACGTAACGAATCATTCCTTTGGATTGATTTCTTGAAAACACCAGTGATTTGGCAATGTTGGTAGTTTCCTTGCAAAAATTGACAAAAAAGAGTGCATATATTCTCAAATTCCCCCAATGTTTAATTAAGGTTTTAAGGTGTTGAAAACACCTTTTTTGAAAAATCATATAGTAGTTTCATATTTGGGAAAAACCAGGTACCCTACGCACTCTCCACTATCGTTTCCTCTTTCAGACCATACACACCACACCTTATGTCAATCAACCACTCTCTCTGACCATCGCTACAGTACCACTGTCGTTGCCATCGCCCTTCTAGGACCATCACAGACGTCTTCTTTTTCTTCGTCCATCCTTATCGATGGTTCTAGATCGTGAAAATAGCAACAAATTGCTGCGTCTCTCTCTCTCTCTCTCTCTTTTATAGTGGCTTTTTCTCCCTCTCTTCAACTCTCTACCGGTGGAATCCTAACCGCGATCGAAATTTGCATGAACTTTTCAAATTAGGTTTGATTCTTGTGTTATTTTTGTTTAGTTTTCATTAGATTGAGGTTTGATTTTTACACGTGGGGTGTTCTTGGGGTTTAATTGTTGAATCACTGGCCTAATTTTGATCGGCGGTGGTTTTTATGGTAGTTGTTATGACGGAATATTTGGTGTTTTGAAATTTTTATAGCTCATGGCTGTCGGAAATTTGTGTTTATATTTCTAAAATTTGTGAGATGATATATGACTCATCACTCATCGGGATTCCACCTAGGAGTGGGCATTTGGACCAATTAGACCGAACAAACTGATCCAACCGAACCGAGTTGGACTGATTTAGGCTGTTTTTACAATAAATCGGTCTGGTCCGACCGATTTTCGAGGCAAAATGAAGCTGTTCAGATCGATTAACGGTTTGGGAGTTGAAAACCATTCTAAACTGGACCGAATCGATTCTTGATGAGACTGAACCTGAACCGTATTTCTAAACCGAAACCAAGAAAGAAACAAAATAAAGTTTAATTCTATATTTGACTTGAAAAATTCAGAAAAGGACATTGGAGGGAGCACTCACATCACATGGGAAAATTGGGTAAGCATTAATTAGGCTTTGACTGTTATGTTTAATTCACAAGTATTTCCTTGACAGGTCTTTTCCAAACCACTATTGAAATTTGACTTTAGGGAGTGGGAAGCCAAATTAATTATGGGAATACCACACACTAGTTGTCTATCGTCTTCCTTGGCTCATGCTCTTCTATTATTCATTTATATTCAGCAAACTTTCTCTATTAAAGCCAAAAATCTCCCAATTTTCATCACAAGTGTTATTCTCTTGAAGCTCGAGCTCGTTGTCTTATAGACTCCACTAGTGGATTTGGCTCACATTTGATCTGATATGCGGTTGCTGGTTTCTTTTTTCTTTTGCCCAATTTTCAATTCATTATCCAAATCGGCATATAAAGATAGGGTTGTTGATGGCATGCTATAACTTTTTCTTTTTGTGTATCAGTGTGTGGCATTAATAAAATTTGGGTGGATGTTTGTACATTCTTCTTCTTGGTTCTGGGATTCTTCTTCTTTGATATGGAAAAAAAAAACTCAAACTAAACGGTTAAACTGGACTGACCGAGCCAAAATCAGTTCAGTTGGTCTCGGTTTCAAGGAAGATGGCGGTCGGTTTTGGTTTCCAAAAAAATGAAACTGATCATGTCGGTTTGGTGTCAGTTGGCCGGAAAACCACATTAACCCGATTGACGCCTACCCCTAATTCTGCATGTGTGATTGCAGTGACATGTAGTGCTATTATTGTGAATAGGGCTAGGTAAATTGCTCGAAAACCCAATCTGATCTAACCCGGTTCAGGTCAAACCGGGTCGGTTTTCATAGCCAATGGGTTGGTTGGCGGTTTCACATCCTTCAACCGACTCGGGTCGGTTCAGGTTACGAGTTGAATTGGCAGTCCCGATCTAACCTGTGAAAAACCGATTTGAGTATATCCCGGTTCAGTAAACTAGTTAGAACCTATTACTTTTATTTTTAAAGAAAGGCATGTTACTTTTACCAAAGCAAGGCTTAAAGGTGCCTTTTTTTTATTTCTTAACAATACATAACATTCAAATCTAATTTTTCATTTTTCACATATGTGCAACTATAAGTCTACAAGATCTAAGAGGAATATAAACTGAAAACCCTACCCTAAACATCTATAGCAACGACTGTCAATACCAGTCTACCAAACTATCTGCCACTCCTTCAAAATTCCCATTTCTGGCCACAAATACTTCACATCTTAGCCTCAGCCAGTCGATCGTCTCATCACTTCTTCACCTTTAGTTTCCGATTGGCGATCTCATCTCTAGTATTGATGTTTCGATTCTTCTTTCTTCACATCTTCGTCTCTGCTAGTGGTTGGCTTCTTTTGTTGAAAAAGTTTTTTTTTAAAGGAATAATATTGAAAAAGATTTTGAATGAGATGAATGCTTGCCAACTTCCATTTGTGGTGTTTTTGGAATTTTGCGCTTAGTTAAAAAAAAAGGAGAATTCTAGGCCGGCCCAAACTGATAATCCAATTGAGTTGGGTTAAACAGCATATTGGGTTGAGTTCCGATTCAACATCCCCAACCCGAAGTAGAGTAGGGTTGGGTTTGGGTTTGCCCAAAAACCGGCCCACCCAACCCAAAGCCCAGGCCTACTTGTGACGACGACTTGTGACGTTCCAGAATTGGAGTTGTGAGTCTAGACTGCGACTCGCCGACGACGGATCACACTAATATACTTGGTTACAATGGACACACTCAGTCACACTGAAATGTGACTAACATACTTGGTCAAAATGAACCCTTAAAATTTCCAAATTATACAATATATTACTAATTTTCAAAAAATGGGTGTGAAATGTTTGTATTTTTCAATTAACCCCCTTCTCAATCCTATGGGGTCTAATTACTCCTCGTCTCTCTCTCGCTCGAGGCCATGGCCCATAGCCCATTCTCAAAGCCCACAGATGGAGTATATGTATGTATATATTATGACCCTCCACCTCCGAACGGAAGACATTTGCATTTGTGACGTGAATGCGCGGGAAAATTTCAAAGGAAGAAATGGAAGACAACGATCTGGAGCTAGAAAAAGCAAGGTTAATTAGTTTAGCTCTCGAATTTGGATTTGACGAAGATTCCGCTAATAAGTGCTTGGACCGCCTCATTCAGCTCTATGGTTAGAACCCCATTTTCATTATTTCATTAATCGAATTTTGACGTGTCTTTGTGTGCCAGTGAGAGGAAATAGAGATGAAGAGGATTAATTCCTGGGTGGTGTTGTCATTTGATAGTTGGATTGTTGAAATATTTAATTTGCGATAAGTGTGTGGCATTTCCTGAATAGTCTAAAAAATCCTTGTTATTGAAGAAGTTGTTACCACTAAAAGGAATTGCGCAGAAAATTTAATTGAAGATCATATGATATACTCCTTCCGTTCCACAAAGATAATCCAGTGGTTATTTTTATATAGATTAAGAAACAATAGTTAATATAGTCGAAAGATTAAATCTTACCGTATTTTTCTATATATACCCTTATGTCTCATTAATTGTTTGAAATACTTTCAATCTATAAATAGTTAAATAACAATAATTAATTAGTGACACATGTGAAAATTGAGCATTATAAGTGGACTATCTATTGGGACGGACGAAAATGGAATATTGGAGTAGTATATGTTGATGCTAAAAATTGCACCTACATTGCTTGAGCCGAATCGTGTGTTGCATCTGTCGTCCCTGTTAATGAACTTGTGCTACTGAAGCCTTTGGGGGTTTGCTACTAGAATTTCTTGGCCTTACATAACTCCTCTAATGCTCAAGTTAGTAAAGATGGTGGGACACTAACGAGCAAAAGAACTGAATGGGAAATGATTATGTACTTCCCAGTAATGAGATAGGGGAAATTGGAAGGGAAGAAAATTTCTTTTCTGAGGAGATATTGAAATAGAAACAAGAACCGGCAAAGAGAAGCTTGACACTAATGCTTAACTATATGTCTAGATGTTAACCTGAACATGTATCCTTAGAGTTGTGGAAAGTACTTCTTGTAGAGTAGGGCAACCACTTATTTTCTTCACGAGATAACTGTATAATCCTCTCTTGTCGAATATCTCATGAGTTCACCATATGCTTTATTTCATGTTTTTCTTCAAGCCACAACTACATGAAAAGCACCTAAAATCTTTCTAACACTGAAGTTGATTCTTATGGCATGTTGTAATTGTATTGAATCCCATTTGATGGTCAAATACCACTTCTGCTACTTATAAAGCTAATATTCCTGGTAAGGTGATGATGGACGAGACTTCATCACTGTGGAGCACTGTGGTGATGACTTCCTGGCAACGCTTGCTGAATCAATGCAAGATACCGAGGATTGGGATAATGTCGAAGCCATGGAATCGGAAACTTGTGGTGCTTTGTTTGAGATCTTGGACCAGGACCGTCTGAAGAAGTATGATGTGAAGGATAACGAGAGTTCAAGAAGCCATATCCACATTATAGAAGATTCTCCTGAATGTCAAAAGAGCCCAAAATTGATGACAATCGATTCTTCAAGTGACAGTGAAGAGGAAGAATTCATGACACCTAGCAAAAAACATGTCAATTCTACCTCTAAAAGCTGTCCAGATGACATGTCTCCGAGGGCCCAAAATAATCCTTCGATATCTACGGTATATTTCTCGAATCTGTTTTATGTGTCACTGACCTCAACAGTAATGTATATTTTCCTTGTAGGCTGCAACAAATGTCTCATTATTCGGAGCTCTAACTACCACATAGTTATATGGGAACTTCATAATTTTGAAATATTCCTTAAAAGTGATTTATGGGTGGTAATGGGTGGGATGTTAACAACAAGACTTTGCTTTCTTCATGCAAGTGAACATCATCTATGTCCCTTTTGAAGTTTCATCTTTTACTTGCACGATCAATCATTTTGTTCCCTGTTAGATATCTATGAATTATCTTCTTCAGACAAATTTTACCATCTCCTCCACCCGCAGAATCATATAAAAGAAGAGGGAGAGGAAAAAGGGGCCAAAATAGAGAGAGAAGTTTAATATCCTTGATATTTTAGTGTTTGACTACTGCTATATGGTGTTTCTCTGTTCAAAGTAGTGAAAATTCATCTTCTTTTGAAGGGTTGTAGGAGCAGTGTTACTCAAAGTTCAATTTCATCAATTTTTGATGAAATAAGAGACTCCAGGTCATCTAAAGATGAGCATGGAATTCTAACATATGAGGAGTTGCAACAATTGGATAACATTGAATTGGCCAATGTAGTTGTATTTGGTAACAGGAGTTTTAGACCCTTGCAGCATCAGGCTTGTAAGGCATCTTTGGAGAAGAGGGACTGTTTTATTCTGATGCCGACTGGAGGCGGTAAAAGTCTTTGTTATCAGGTCAGGCTATTCATTTGAAGGGTAGATTTTTCCCCTTTATGCATCACCTGAACCGGAAATGAACTTACCTATTAAAATCCATTTTAATCTGTCACCTTTAATATTAATATACGTTTGAATTTCTAATTATTTGATATTAAAGTCCATTTGGATTTATTTTGAACTTAGGGTTTGATCTCATTCTGACAAATTTTAATCAATGTTATGTTTAAGTGTGTAATTGATCTTTAAACTTTCAGTTCTAGTTGGAACGAGTGAAATCTGTCGGGGTAATTAATAATTGTTTGCTATTTATAAAATCAGAATGAAAGCTTACAAAAATTTTTGTAAAGGGATAGTAGAGATAATAACCAAGACGAATATGGAAGTAATGCTCTACAGTTCTAAACAACTGTAAATTTTTTTAGAACCAAGTGTGTTTCTATTGATATTTCCGGTATGTCTAATTAGCCTCCTTTTTTCTTTTTTTTCCTGGTGGTGTTGGGGGGGGGGGGGGTTGGGTTGAATGTCAAATGGCTGTTTGCATGCTGTAACATATGCTGGTTGGTTTGTTACATTATATGCCATTATTGCCAAATTATGGTTAGACTCACTTCAGTTTCTCTTTCATATTTCTTGGGAATAGAAACATCTTTTTGTATTTATCTTTGAACCCTTTTCATTTGTTAATGTCCCATTTTTATGCTAATCAACCTAACATTTTATATCGGCACACGCTTCACTCAGTCAAAATGTAAAATGGCTTAAATCTTTCATTATGTCCAATTACAGGCATTTTTAGAACTTTCCGACACCTCTGTCTTTCTATTTGGCTTTTATTTTAATCCTGTCATGTAATTCATCGCCTGTTTGAATTATATTTAAAATGGAAAATGTCGAGGATTAAATAGTTTGAGAGAAAATATAGATAATCTCAACTTTCTGAACTTGGAAAGCTATCTGGTTCAAAAGTTCATTATCTGATCAAATACCATCCTCTCTGCTTCGGTTGCTGATGCATCAAATTTTTTGTTTGCAAGTGTTACTGCTCCATCTTTTATATCAATTTTACTTAATGAATTTGAAAATATTTCACCTATACATCTATTTCATAGTGGCAATGATTACCGAATAGGATAGCCAAGAAAAGTAAGGAGGTTACAAGAATTATGTATTGCTTGTAAATGTAAAACATGGAATACTATTTCTCAGTCGATGTATAGCATTAGACTCTTTGTGACATAAATTAGATTTTAATTTAAAAGATGAAGGGAACATAATCAAAGATACTGAGCAATAGTTTGAATTAGAGTTGATTTTACTTCAATAAAAATACATAAGGAAGGGAATAATTGCTTTATGATTGAACTTCAAAAATATATAAGAAAGGGAATAATTGCTTTATGATTGAACTTCTTTCTTTCGTGTACTTTGTAGAATCTAGTTACAGTTAATATTTTAGACCAAATCCTGAAATTTGATTTAATGGCATTTGATTCTTCTTATAGTGGGCAGAATCAATAGTGAATGTATAATTAATACCCATTTCTCAAGAATGTTTTTAAAACAGTTATAACAAGTAAGGTGGCAAAATGGACTTATGGAGCATTAGGAGTCTTTTGCTATGACACCTTGGGCCTGAGTGAGAATTGTTACCACAATAAATTAAAAGATTGGATTTCAGTGTCACATTAAGGAACGTTTCTGTATTTGCATTCATATTATCAGCTAGCTGCATCTTATGTTCGATCTATAAGCTCATTATGGCATGCCATACAGCTCCCAGCCATTCTCCAGCCAGGTGTTACAGTTGTAATATCTCCTCTTCTTTCCCTTATTCAAGATCAGATAATCACACTAAATCTGAAGTTCGGAATACCGGCAACATTTTTGAACTCTCAACAAACTCCTTCACAGGCAGCAGCAGTTCTTCAAGAATTAAGGCAAGTTTCATATTGACTTCTATTCATAATGAACTCGGGAATGTATCTTTTTACTGCAAATGTCCCAAATACTCACTTACCCATTTTAAGATAATGTCTGCTGTGGTGTGCAAATTTTCTTTAGCTTGAACTCTTCTTTTCCTGACAATATTGTTATAGTTTCCGTGTTAAAAGACAATAAAACTGTGCATGTTATTTCTTCTGATGCCCCACTAGTGAAGTTTCCTGGAACACTATAAATCAAACAATCAAATGTCCGATTTTTAATTTCTAAACAAAAATGGAAAAAGAAAGAAAAAATGTTAAGAATTATAGCATGTTATGAATTATACGCATTTGTAGAACCAAACTTTTGGAGACAATCATAGCATGTTAAGAATTTTTGTTTTGAAACAAACCCTGCTCTGCTGCTATCACAGAGCTTGTTTTAGATCAGCAGTATATCTTGCAAGCTTTTCTTTTGGCCAACAATGATTGATTTAACTACGCTTTAGACAAAGTTGTGATATCTCTTAACCAAGAATCTATTTAATGCTTGGACCACTGAGTGATTCCTTTTTCAGTGTCATTCAGAATTGTGGCGAAGAACTCTTTGCCTTGAACCTGAATTCAAGCTTTGAACTTTTTGCTTGATGTTGAAATTCAACCACACTTATTTCCAAATGTTTACAGGAAAGACTGCCCTTCTTGTAAGCTTCTTTATGTAACGCCAGAAAGGGTTGCTGGAAATTTACAATTTCAGGAGATCCTGAAATGTCTTCATAGGAAGGTAAATTTTGTGCTCTTGAAGTCTGAATGGACAACCCTGTTTGATGCAATGCGTTTCCAATTGAATTGTTCTCTCTTGATGATGATGAAGAACATGTAAAGACCTGTTTCACAAATTTCAGGGACAATTAGCGGGCTTTGCTGTTGATGAAGCACACTGTGTGAGGTATGTATATTTGAGATTTTCTAGAAGTTGCTTTTATATTTGAGCAGTAAAAGGACAAGAAAACGAGAGCTAGGAAAAGGTGAAAACTAAAGCCAAATAAATGGGAGGTACAATGATTTGTCGGAGGAAACTGTATTGACTTTTCGATAAAACTTTTCTTGACAGTACTTCAGTAGTTCCTTTTTCCATATTCTTCTTTTTCTCTGTCTCAACTCAAGAGAACACCCCCCCCCACTCGGGGGGAGAAAAGTGGGTAGAAAGTTAATTAAGGTAAGTTTAAAGGGCTTTCCTCAAAACAATTTGTACCGGGTTTCATAAATTTTATTGAAATTTTTGTAGAAAGTCTATCTCTCCATTTGTTTATTTTTTATCAAATAAATAAATAAATCACATGCAAGAATAATAGAATATATTTCTAATTTTTGCGCCGATAAAAATTTATAAAATTGTTTTATTATTCACTAATACTATGATATTCATTGAAACATTGCCAATTTATTCTGCACATTTGAATGATATGATTTTCAAAAAATTGGGTGACGAAGAAAAACCCATGAGAGTTGTTAATTTGGATTTTTACCAAAGCCTATAAAATGTTGTAGAACTATCAAGATAATCTGTTGTTTACGTCATTGACAATTTATTTTGTATGAGTTGAATATAATGACTTAAAAATTGAAGTAACGAAGAAAAAAATGTGTTGTCGTGAAAAGTTTTAAATAGAAATTTAACAAAATCTTTTATAACTTTCTGATAGAGTAATAATCTACCTTTTGCATGTTGACCATATATTTTGTATGAATTAAGTAAAATATGATTATTTGGAAACTAGAGCAATGAAGAAAAACGGGTGTTCTTAATTTCAAAGGTTATAAATTTTCATCGATTTTGTAAATTTAAAAAAAAAATCATAAAATCCATGAGAACCCAATGGTAAAAGGTCAGATAAAGAAATTGTAAGCATATTTTTTAACTTAATTCCATAGAAATCTTGAAAAGTCAATGATTTAATGAATTCCATCAAAATCCGTAAATTATTGAGGATGCCATATTTCTACAGGTGCATTAAATTCTAAATTGATGATGCCGATCTTTTATCGAATTTATTAAATTCTAAATCCTGAACGCCTGGAATTATTTGGATTTCTAAATTCCATCAAAATCCAAGCTGTGGACACCACCCCTAAGCCAATAGTGTACTCTAGTGGTGGAACTTCTTTTCTTCTTAAAATATAGGAAAAGAATATTTTTAATTTGTCTTTTCCCCCATCGAATTGGAGTCCTTGTTTCACCTGTGGAGGAAAGTGATGATCATTAGCAATCTTAAGGATAAAGACATTGATGTTGTTTATATGGAATGTCAAAGTTCAGAATGACACAAAAAATCGGTAAATGACTAACAGAAAAATTCATACTATTGGAAGAAGTGCTGGGATTTTTAAATAGCTAAATCTACAGTGTAACCTCTTTTTCAAATAATGAAGTCATGGAAAGGAATGAAATATTAATATGACAAATAAATTGTATTTGTTGAACCAGTTTCTTTTATCTTAAAATCTGTTTGGACTTAGAGAGGCTGCCTATGATTTGTGCTATGTCTCTCAGCCAGTGGGGCCATGACTTCCGTCCAGACTACAGGGTATTAGGATGTCTTAAGCAAAACTTTCCTCGTGTTCCTTTGACGGCTTTAACTGCCACTGCAACGAATTCCGTTCGCAAGGTAAGGCTGATACTTCTTCCATTTGAAGTGTAATTTCTTTTGTTCTTTCGTACTTATTCATCATATGCAGGACATCTTAAATGCCTTGAGGATTCCCCATGCAATTGTCCTCGAGACAAGTTTTGACAGACCCAACCTAAAGTATGAAGTGATGGGAAAAACTAAAGAACCACTCAAACAGTTAGGGAAGTTGCTGTTGGACCGATTCAAGAACATGTGTGGAATTGTGTATTGCCTTTCAAAAAATGAATGTATGGAGGTCTCAAAGTTTTTGAACGAGAAAATAAAAATTAAAACAGTATACTATCATGCTGGGCTGTCTGCTCGTCAGAGGATTGCGGTCCAGAAGAAATGGCATACCGGAGAAGTCCATGTTGTTTGTGCTACTATTGCTTTCGGGATGGGAATAGACAAACCTGATGTTGTAAGTCCTCTCACTATGCTGATTCTACTCTAGCTTCTTTGTTACTAAATGTATTCATAGATACTAAATGTATTCATAGATCATCTTACATGATATGTGGATGATTATGCACCTGGTGTTTTTAAATCGTGAAAACGATCACCAAATACCTCATAAAGTCGAGCCAAACCATATTCAACATCCAGGCATTATTGATTGTTACATTTTCAGTAATTTTGCTAATAGACCTTTTGCTTGTATCCTGATTTCAAAATTTTCCAGAGGTTTGTCATTCACAACACCATGTCAAAATCAATTGAAAGCTACTATCAGGAATCTGGAAGGGCTGGACGAGATAATCTTCCTTCCATATGTGTAATTTTATACCAGAAGAAGGATTTCAGCCGAGTTGTGTGTATGCTGAGAAGTGGACGAGGAGGTCGAAGTGAAAGCTTCAAGACAGCTATGGATCAAGCTCGTAAAATGCAGCAATATTGTGAGCACAAGGTATAGCTCCATACAGTAGTTACCAGGTTGTTTGATTCTTATTTAATTTGTCAAAAGTATAATAAGTAAAAATGAGTGGTGGCGATTCCATGGGTTCCATGAAATATACTGTTCGAATTAAGTAGATGTCAAATCTAGTGGTGAGTCCCATGAAGAAACTATAGTTCTGGCAAAATGTAATCAGAATCAAACATGGGCTGGATATTCTTAGGAGTTACATATTGACTTGCCAAATTTTGTTTGCAATCTGCAGGATGAATGTCGTCGGAAAGTGTTACTTGCACACTTTGGAGAATCCTTTGATCGAAATGCCTGCAAATATGGTTCTAACCCCTGTGATAACTGCCTTAAGACATCCTTATGAAGGAATCTTTGATAAGTGCCCAAAGACATCCATGTAAAGTAAGTTCTGATAACTGCCTGAAGATATAGGAAAAGAAAGTTTCTATAGATTTTATTCTTATGGATATGTTCTTATGGATATGCTATGCCAGCATGCCTCTTCCTCCTGTCTGCATAGAACTGCCTGAAACTAAAAATGAGCTGCTCAGGGAAAGGGATATTGTGGTCGTGAACTCAAATTATATCTTCTCGTGGGAGAATGGCCAGTCATAGACCTGTAAATGATCCTTAGATTCTGACTAAATACGGTCAACATCCTAAGCCTGAGGTGCTGTAAAACAGTTTGAATTGATATTACGGATGGCTGCTGAGACTTCATGCCTCAGTGAAAGTTGTTCAGCCAGCCAATCATTCTGCCTGATTGCATTATGAAGGGGAAAACAAGTAGTTTCAGAGAAAGAAACGGTGCACTATCTTTGCCAGCATTCTTATTTATTGCAAGGGTTTTGATTATCATTCCAGCATTTAGCATATCATTTGTAAAAAATATTTAACTATTTAACGCTTTAAACATATATGAATATGTTTCTGGCGGTTGAACATAAAGACCATTTATTTGTACATTCTAGTTTTTGTTCTTGGGGCAATGGCTCATTGAGACGGCAAATTGGATTTGGATGTAATGTGTATATGCACAGGGTTTATGCCAAATGTTCCACCCAAAACCAGAAAGGAACTTCGAAAATAGAATAGAAGAAACATGTGGCTTTGAGGTGTGTTAACCTTATTTCATTTTGATCATGGGCAAACTGAGAGAAGCTCAAAATGAACACTTTGCAAATATTTGGCAGCAATTATGTAGTATCGTTTTATAGCACTACTATGCTAAGTAATAATTTAAATGATATTATATGATAAGTTAAATTAAGTGACTTGTAGGAAACATGTACTTGCATTTAATTTTACTTGTTATAGTCACCTAGACAATCATTTTCTTGATAGCCAAAGCTTCGATCCCCAAACATTACTGGACTAGACATTCATAGGCCAGCCTATGAAGCGGTCCAATCCGATTTTACAACTTGGTGACTAATTACTTTTCAATGAGCACGGTGCTCACTCTTAAAATGATGTTGGGCTCACTGTATGTGGACCATCCTCTATGTCAATGTGGTGTTCATTTAGGAATGGATATCGTACTCATTGAAATATTCCTTAAACTAATTACAAGTATAAGCAACTTGTTCTGCTTTTATACCCCTAAGTTGAACTCTATATGAGGAATTCTACAATTTCGTCAATCAAAACCGAGAAATTATTCATGAGTCGCGAAAAAACATGAAAGACTAATTTGGAAGGTATTAACAACCAGGTTAAGTGCACATGGGATTTGCATGTCTAGATTGTAAATTATTGTATAGAAGATTAGGTTAGATTATATGCAAGCTGTATTTTGTGCGTCCAATGGGAAAAAGTACAGGGACAGCCTGCATGTATAATTATGTTGTCAAAATTTTTTCTTAGGTTGGGTCACTCTATTTACATGTGTATTTCATTTTGATATTCAACTTATATTTTATTGTGCTTTACCGAAAATAGTTAATTTTTTTTTTAACTTTTCCATAATAACAACAAAAACTGTTGAACAAGCTTGAAATAATGATAACATATGTTACATACGTGGTTCTATTTGACAACTTGTATCACTGTATTTTTATTAATGTTTAACATATTACAATTTAATTGATAGTGTGATGTATTTTTCAAGTAACATTAAAAATGATAGTTGATAATGATTATTATATAATTAGTTAAACTCATGATGACTCTTGACTAAAAATAACAATCAATAACCATAATAATAAGAATACATTCTTGACTTAATACCACAGTGTTATCAGCTAGGAAGTGAACAATTAGAAGACATTTTATAAATAGGGGGTTTCCAGACCATTATAAATTACAAATACAAGCAAAATATTCTCTCGCTAAAAAAAAAAAAAGAAAAAAAATTCAATCAACTCATATTCACTCAGAATATGTCAAAATATCAGTTTTGTGACATCATCATTAATGTCGATTGTTCTCAAACAAGCATCGGTTCAAACAATTTGGCTATAGGGATCGATCAAAGTTACATCATATAACCTATAAACAAAGAAAATTTGTAAATTGAGTGCTTAAATTGAAAGAAACTAACTATAATGAACTGAAATTAGACAAACCTATAAGTCCAGTGACTTGCCTTGAAATTTTTGAAAAAGTTGTGTTTGCTTGTCTAACAACTCACGTGCCGTTTGGTCAGTATAAAAATGAATGGGAGCATGTCACGTGACGTTATTTGATCGTTCTTGGTCCTTATTATTCTCTTCGAAAACTACATAGTTAACACAAATAATATTTCGCTATTATTGGGCCAAATCATTTTGTTCCTTGTCGTGAAGGATTTAATCTTTAGTCATTTGGAAGATGATATTTGATGAAATGATGCATTATCGAGTGATGTACCATCTAATATGAAAGTTTTCAATGTTTTATAAAGTGAAACAAAACATTTTACGTGTCTAAATTTATATGATTTAGTTGTCAAATCTGATGTAACATTTTCTTGAACGTCGAACTCACCTGCAGTATAATGGTCTATAATAATGCATTAAGCGAAGATAATAATTTTTCGGGTACAAAATTATTAAAAAGAATTTTATTCCCTTATCCTTTTCTTTTCTTTTTATTTTTCTTTCTTTTTTTTTTTTTTCATTTTTCTACCCTTCTCTATTATGTATTAAAAAGTTAAATATGCTATAATTAAAAGCAAATTTACATGACAAAAATATATGATCATATTAGAAAAGAATAATGCTTTTTATTTAGAGAGAGAACGGGTTTTTTATTAATAAAGATGTGAATATTTTTACACATTTATGAGCACTTACTTATTCTAGTGCAAGCATCAGTACCACTAAAAGCTCTCAAGTGCTTACAGTTTAATCATCAATCATCTTAACTCTTGAAGGAGGTTTTCTATCACATGAGTATGGGAAAACACATGGTGTTGTTGGTCTCTCTCTCAATCCTTTTTCACCCTTATTCAATTGTTTCTAATTTTTCACTTTCTTCAATTGCTTCAAAAGTCTCAACTCCTCCTGATCAAAGTTAGCTTTTCCCTTCACTATTTCTCCTCTTTGAGATCGGATTTACCATTAAAGTAGTATACTTGTATTATATTGTTATTGAAGACTTGATGTAACATCAATTTCATTTGTTATTATATCAACTCTAGGGTTAAAGGCGTTGTTAATTGGCCAACTAATCAGTGAACTCCTTTTTTCCCATAGTCACTAAACTTCCATTTTACTTTCGGTTTGGACACTAAATTTATATTTTATCTCTCTCAACTCATATAAAAACGAAATTGATTGCGTACCCTTTAAGATTGATGACGTAGCAATAAAATTCAATTTCTCCGATGACAATTTGCATTGAACTAAATTATATTATAGATGTCAAATCATCAGTTCTACAATTTCTTGTTCAAAAAGAAATTAATAGATCAATCAGTTTTTAGGTCAACTCATGCCATGCAAACTAGACATAATCCTTACGTAAGTCATCATTAACTTAACGTACTCACTCCATGTGTACGTTACGTACTCCTTTCTATTAAACTAGATGAACAAAACAAAGTTTCGGCTATTAGTTCGCAAAAAATGAAAATTGACGATGGAAATGAAACAATAGTAAAAAGCTAGGGAAACTAACTCAAATAAGTGACATTAAAGTCTGAATATTCTTTCTTTTGATGTTCTTAGAGTTTTGACAAATTCTTGAATAGAGTAAAACTGAAAAGTTTCCCTACACGACGCTCTTCGATCTTCTAATGTTTAATTGTTTATCCGTACTCTTCTTTATTCTTAATTAATAAATAATAAGTTAATTAGCTAATCATGTGGGGGCTTTGTTGCAAAAATAATTAATTATTGATTAATTAAAGAAACCATTTCCCTCGTTTTAGCTGCCCCTGCTCACAGTGAGTAGCTTATCATCTATACTACGGTTCATCATATTTGTGAAGCGAAGATAACTTATATTGACGAAAGCTTCCGAAGTCTCCTTTAAGATTCGATTTAATAAATATAAATAAACTATTCATGTAGAGTTGTTTCAGTTTTCGATTTTCACTGTACCGAACGAACCAAAACCTTTCATATCTGGAAGATCAAAAAGGAAAAACTTAATAGGGAAAAAAATATTTATCTAAAATTGATTATTAAAAGAGTTCTCCAAAAAGCACGTGGGTTTTGTAAGAAGTACTTTGTGACTAATATTATGTCACAGTATCTGTCTCTTGTCACATCTGGTGTCATAGTGATACTAAATGGTAAAGTGAGATAACATCAGTAATTTATGTGAGCACATCATCAACTCCACAAATCGCATTTATATCACAACATCTATCTCATATCATAAATTAAGGTGCTATCATTTCTAGTGAATTCATCTAAATCAGGTCATTTCTCTACTTATAAATAAATCAGAAAAGGCTTTTTGAAGTAAGCTTGGCAATTATGACCTTCTGAGAAAAATGATTCTACAAAAATCGAAAAAAGTTATCACAAAATTTCCAAAAATGGGGTGACAAATAGTAAAAACTAGCAACTGATGCAGAGATGTGCTTGTCACGACTAATAATCCATTGCACTTTCCCATATTTCCAATTAGATCCCTTCTCTTTTTTAACTTTCACCTTTTGACTTCTTTTCTCGATTGCCTGCTAGTTCTTTTGTTTTCATAGGTAAATTTGAAATTTGCCATAAATGAATAAATGCATAGTTTGTAAGGTACCTCTATAATATTGATCTCGTGGACAAATTGGTCGTCTAGTGGACAAGCTAGTCGTGTTTTGCATAACTTGAACATGGCGTAATTAAGGACGGCAACATAGGAGGATGCAGTTCGATAGCTTTTGCCTCATCCGGCCATCCGCCCCATAGAAAAATTCAAGCCTCGTTCCCCTTTCTTGAACCATATGAGGGCTTGGATTGACCAAATGTCTCCTGCCTTGCCCCCTTAGTGGAGAAAATTTTGTCTAGGTTTCTGCCTTATTCTGAACGAGCCTCCATAGAGAGTGCTTGCGGGACATAAGACTATTTTAATTTGTCATCCTCACATGGAACATTATGTGAATGTATCAAATTGTATGCCTAAAGAAAGAAAATATGCCTTAAGAAAGAAAACAATGAAGTATGGATCATGCTAGATAACTTCAAACTGATGAATGAGAAAGGAACAATACATTATTACCCATATACCTAAAGGAGGACAAAGAAACTCCCAATGCATGGTTTACAAGTACTCTTTGAATGACTTTCTTTTCTTGCTTTGGAAGAATATAATTTTGTCTTGAAAACCACTTTATACCACTCCATTGTTAAACATCATAATTTCATTTACCAATCTTAACCCACATGTCAATTTGTTATTCATAATCTTAGATCAAAATGCAATTCTTATAGCCATTCAAGTCATCATGGATATATATAAGAATGAAGTGATAACAATGATTCCAAGTATATGTTTTAATTTATTGGAATAAAATAGTATAATTTAGCTCTATTTGTTAAAAAAGAAAAAAAAGAGTTTACGTTATTACCACTCTGATATTAACATACACATTTCACTGTTGGTTTGAGGTTTAATTGTACGGGCAATTATACCATTTCATTCACCAGCTTTTACCAGTTTCCTTAACATATTCAGTGAAGTAGTGTTTAAAACTAACTCATCTTTATGCTTCCAAAAAAAAGAAAAAAACTAACTCGTCTTTCCATGCTTATCATGTTGTTTACCTTACCAAAATAAGAATGGTAAATTTTATTTGAACATAAAAGTGGTGAGTCTAATTTGCCTATATATATATATATATATATATACAGACACATATTAATTAATATTAATCCTTTCAATTTGTAATATAAAATAGATATTTTGAGTGATGAATGATGTCTAATCACTTGATCTTGTTTTGTGCCATTTGGTCTTAGATGCATTCGAGAAATAATTAATCAATTAGAATGGTCCTATAGTTTGACTAATAATTTCATAATATTTTCATACTAAGAGACATGCTTATAATGCAAGTCATGTTGTCTTTATATTCATTGATAATTGTTAGGCTCTAAAATTGCATCATCCAAAATACAACATAATACTTTTCTTAAAATTTCAACCTCTTCTTCATAATAATCTCGAATAAAAATATTATTATATTATTATAATATAAAAATATTATCTTCAAGTCAAAAAAAAGAATGCACAGAGCCAGAGCTTTCTTTTCTATGCCTTATAGAGAAGATTTAATGTTGCGTGAAAGAACCCAACCCAACAAAGCCAATTAATGTTACTAGGGGAAGGGGGAAAATATTATTTTGGAGGGGGAATTGGATAAAAGAGGAGATAATTTTAGCAATTCTTTTACTCCCTCCACCCATAAAAATAGGCTCAATTTTCATTTTTATTTGTCTCGTATTATAGTCCATTTACATAAACGAGATTGAACAATTATTTGCTCTTCCAAATATACCCTTAGTCAAACAACTAATTAATTTTTAATACATTAAATAGAACTAGCCTTTAATAGGGGTATATTAGACTATTAAGTGTAATTTTTGTATTTTCGATCACATTAAATCACATTTCTTAACCTACGCATAAGAAGCATATAAGCTTATTTTTATGGGACAGAGGGTACCTTTTTTCCTCTCACTTTCTTCCTTTAAAAATATATATAATAATAAATTTAAATAAATAATATTTTGTAAAAAATTGAATATCAATTGTATGATAAAAAGACAATGGCAAAATAATTTGTAAAAAAGTTTAAATAAAAAAAATCCTCTAACACTACAATCACTATATTTTCCCCTATACATTATTTGAGAATAGTTTTTTCCTCTAATTTTTTTCCTTTAGCTTTTTTCCATTGATATTTTTCCCCAAACTTTAATCTTGTTCTTAGTAAAGACAAATTCTTCACCAACTGATTTATATTGTTATCTATTAATGTTTCGCAAAAATGCTCTTCCGATCACATTATATTATACGAATATAACAACAAAATCGCAATCCAGATCATTTCTTAAATAGAAAGAAAAATGATACTAATTAATCTTCTTTTTCTTCGTTTTTCTGTCTTCTTCTCACTCTAAATTTTGCCAGTTGGAATTTGTCTTCAATTGAAATGATATAAGCGCATGCGTGTTAGGAATGTTTGCCCTCTTCAGTAGTTCAATTGACATACCGTGCAAGCTACTACTCCAA
>CAVNYN010204515.1:0-11828 GCA_963692815.1 Nyctanthes arbor-tristis
TCACAGTTGATTTTTAAAGCGTCTGCCTTTGGACCAACAGTCACATTTAGGCCTTTCTGAACTAGTGATTCCTGTAATGTTGATTCATTTTGGTCCTTGGTTTCTATGATGCCCTTTTCGAGCGGTCTCTCCTTTCCCTGATCTTTCGAATCTTTCACGTCCTCCACATGGTATCCAATTGCTTCCCATGATGGATTTTTCGAGTTCTCATCAGCCTGCCATAAATTTTGAACAAGAACTTATTCGTATGTGATAGAAAAGATAATGCATGTTTCCCTTTAAGAATAGCTTTATAACTTTTTGAAATTAATTACACGGCCTTTCTAAAAACCCGTTCATAGATGCGATAAGAGTGGAGAGCAGAATCATTACCAGAGAGAAAAAGGTGAAGAAACAGGCAACTTTAAGCATGAAGAAGATCATCCTTAATGGAATCAGAAAAGTTGCACTTGACCATCTCTGGAGTATAGCTTCTCTCTTCTCCAATGGCAACTCAGCAAACTTATGAACAAATGGCCATTCCCAATCCAAACAAAGATGCCCACAAAGCAAGAGTGTCCCAAATCTAGTTGAAAGAAACGTTAACACTACGCTCACTAGGAACACTCCCTGTATCCCCTTCTTCGCCAACAACTCTGCAGTCTAATCACAAATAGAAAGGAAAATATAATCCGAATTACATATCTTATAGTTTATGAAAAAATTTCTAGTGACTCAACATTCTTGACCAATGAAAAACGCACATCTGTGTTCAAGGACCCCAAGTTGGCAGCCCCGCTTGAAATATTGTCATAATGATCGCACTTACTTTAGCCATGTAGGGCTATCATTAATCAAACGAAATAAATGAACATGATTTATGTAGTGAGTCACAAGTTTAGAGAAAGGCATGTGATACGGCATTTCCTAAAAGATTTACCTCGTCGGGAAATGGAGGAAGGGAGCCGGAAGACTCGTAATACGAATGAAGTGACTTGTTGTCCAAGTTTCCATTGGTGGTGTTATCAAGTAGAAGAGGAGGTATTAGAGCTTCACATATAGCAGCAAGTGAATGAATCTGAGAAGGAGAGAAGCCATGATTATAGCTCTGTCTCCTACCTCCACTCAACAATGGATGATGTCTCTTCTTCCCTGCCATTTTTCTCTTTCTCCTCACTCTTTGTACTAAAACTCTCTCTTTTGTTCACTTTGTATCTTTCTGCATTCCACACATTATGCATCTTATATATAATAATACTCAAATCAAAGCGTATTACATTATTTTGGGATAGACTTAATCCAACTACATTAAGCGTATATGTTATGAACAGTATTCTAAAAAGCTCGGCTAAGCGGCGTCTATGCTTGAAGTTTGGGCTTGACACTTCGTCACGCTTTGCTCTTTGTCACACATTAGTTGCGCTTTTATAACTCATTGGTGTGCTTAAGTGCACGCGGTAAGCCCAATGCTTGACCTTGATGCTTTTTCACATCTCACACTTTCTAGAACGCCAGTTATGAATAATTTTACTTGTTACGTCGTATTTTGTGTCAAATTTAGAATAACTCGTCTAATATATATGTAATTATGCATGTCACAAATTTTTAGACTTCAAATGATGTTGAATGTCTTGCACGGTGTCGCTCCTGCTAAGAGGGCGCCTAGCTTCAAATTTTTTCAAGAGCAGTGTGTTGTTTTTTGATACGTGCCTAGCCCGTATAACTATAATTAAGTTCTACAGGAATGTCAATTTAACTCTTCGAGTCAGCAATCCAAGGGACTGTTCCAGTCATTCAGGTTTGCATGCGACATGGCAAGTTGGAAGTAGATTTCTTTCAGCAAATAGGCAACACCAAGTACAAAGTTAATTTTTTTAGAAAATATCTCGACTTGGAAATCCAAATTCAAGATATAGATTCTATTAATATTCAAAGTACAGAATTAATCTTGTGTTTCTGTTAATGATGATAATAGTAATAATAAATATATGCATTAGTCAATTAATTAGTATAAGAGCAAGATTAATGTAGATGGAAAAAACTAAAGAGAAAAAACATATTTCCAAATAATGTAAGGGGAAAAAGCTATTCCCTCATCTACACTCCCCCAAAATAGCATTTTACGTCCCAAATTTATTACATTATTTGAGTTTGCGGAAAAGAAAGCCAAACCCCACGAGCAATTCACATGCGTCTATTTGTCTGTATTTTAATCAGAACTGATACACGGGTTAAACATAGAAAAGAGTGATATCTTGAAATTTTAAATTTTCTTAATTTTTATATAACCTCAGAAATATTTATCTTCCAAATCTTTGTTTGCGTTAGGCTGAAAAAATAACAGATAATGTCAACAACAACACCTGGGGCAAATTTGGATATGCCCGTACAGACAAATACAAATAATGTCGTGAAATTTGTTTATTTTTATTTTTAATATATTGCTTATACTTGCATTTTCCTTTTTTTTTTTGGTAATTTTGACTTGAGTGGACAAAATGCCTATTTTGACCTTGAGACACCGATATATGTGGCGCCTTCCCCTTCATGAATTTGTATGCGAACTCGTGAACTCACATATAGTCTCATGTCTATGTGAATAAAATTAATAGTAAAATGAGAAAAGACACCACATACGGAGACCATGCGTCTTCAAATCATCATTCTAATAAGAGAGAATTTAACACAAGTAAATGGCAGGGTTGGAATCTGCCAAAAAAAAAAAATAATAATAATAATAATAAAGATGAAATTGACCAAAAAAATAAAGTTAGATATCAATTGCACAAGGATGTTCAAAGACAAGAATATGTGATTTACTCTAAAAAAACAGAGTATTTACGTTCATCAATCACTGTACATATCGTCCTGGCATAGATGGAACAATTAGAAAATTTATGAACAATGGTCTAAAAATTTATTATCTCTCATTGTGTGTAAAATAGACTAGATTTCTATTGATTTAGATCAAGCTCTATAGAAAAACTTGCAAAATGGATAGAATCAAATGTAACGTAAAAAGTATTTGCATGTAAATCTGAGGGAAAAAGGAAGAAGGAAGGAGACCAGTCATATAACGGTGGTCTATTAATAGTAGAAGAGAATAAAAACTTTTGTAATGTCAGTCTGCGGGATTAAGCAAGAAAGAATGAAAGAGACTATTCATTCTCTAATAATAGAACAAATTGAACCATGTGAAGTAATCATTGTGCTTTCTAATGCCAAACGGTTGATGATGGGTACGAATACAAAAAATTCTATTTGTTTGGAAGTATTTCTAAAATCTTTTATAAAATAAAAATGGACTAATTTATCATCTTACTCATATATCATTATAGGACTAAAAAAATAATTGAAAGTAAGATGATAAATTTACCTTATTTTATATAAAAGTTTATAAAAATTTTTCTATAAATAGCATAACTCATACTGAACAGATCAATAATATCAATATATAATAAGTGTGAAACTGGTAATTTTCTAATATTAGTGGATGGTACTTTACGAGAGTCCTAATTCAGAGCCTGAAGGTATCTCTTCTCCTATATGTTGCTATGTCCCACATATGAAACAAAAAGTGGTTTCATGTGCAAAGAGCATGGTATCCCTCAGGCTCTTGATCAAAATTATACCTTACGAAACCATCTACGGGTGTTACTATGAACCATTTAAAAATAATTAATTGCCCACCTATTGATATGTTTCAGTTGTCAAGATCGTACAATGCACATCTATGTTAGCAAATATATAACGCCATAATATGTACTGTTGGCTGGTGTTAGAAAGTAGCTAAACTAAGTACATATATTAACTTAATAAACTCAAAAAAGACACTATTACAATTTAATATAAAAATTATTAAGCATTGAGATTAATAACTAAATTTTTAATTGGGAGAGTTTTAGATAGGACTGTCTCAATGATACGACCATCCACTAAATGAATGACAAATAGGCAAAAACTTAATTAAATTAAATTGAGTTTTTGTGTTTTTTTGGGAGATCGGAAGGGCTAGCGAAAAACAAAAATTTTGTGCGGGTAAAGTAAATGTTTTTTATGACCGTTATTCTATTTTAACACGATGTAATATGATGTGTTTTGATGAACTCAAATGAAAATTTTAAATGTAAACGTAGATAAGAAATTAAAATTTAGGCAAAATACGTTTTTTTTTTTTTTAATACACAAGGGGAGACAGGGGAGGGATAATATGGGAGAGGTAAATGTGATTCGAACCCGGGACCTCTTGTTTAGAATGTAAATACCTAACAATTGTAACACTTGTTCGAATCACTTTAGGTAAAATACTCTATTTGTGAAGTTTTAAAAAAGGTTATTATTATTATTATATTTTTAAGTATAAGTACAATATGTAATATAAATACTACAAATTTGTAAACAAAGTATATAAACAAACCAATAATCATGTTAAATACTCACACAACTCACCGTTAACGAAAATAGAACCAGCGATATGGATGTCACTTGCCAGGGCTCAACCTAGCCAATTGGGCGAAAACTTCATTGGCCCACAAAAAAAAAGTAAAAAAAAAATTATTGGTTAGAAAAGCAACATTCAAAGCTGAAGTGCCAAAAGTAAAATGGGCAGGAAAACTTTGTTCGTCTTTGGATGGTACCTTATATCGCCATCTACAGGCTTGATATTTTAAATGGAAACAAAAATAAGTAACTCATCCTCTATTGGTTAGTGCCAGTTGTTGTTGGATTGCATCCACATGTGAATTGTATCATAAAAATACCATCTACTGGTATTAGAACGGGGCTATATAATGCTAAATACCCACCCCATCTTGTGTCCATCCCATTAAATTGTTTATATATCACAATAAATTAGAAACAAATTATTACAAAATTATAAGCAATTCAATATGTGGTGGATGTGAAGTGGACACGAGATGACATTGATTTGTAACATTGTCCCTATACGTGCGCACACTAAAAACCAATCTTGATCCTTTTCATGCAAATTGCACATGCAATTTGAGAATAGAAGCGTTGGTTTAAATTATTATTATTAAGGGTAGATCACAGCAAATTTCAAACGGGTGAACATTTAAATTCACCCTTCTCCTTTTTCGTTTTTTTTTTTTTGGTTTTTCTGAATCAATTAAATATAATATGAACAGAACAGTGTGTCAAACAATCCTAAGTGTTACAATGCGTTTGGCAGCTGGATATTATAATATAAGAGATTATAATCACCACGTGTTGGCTGATAAGTGTGACCTCAATGAATTGGCCCAGCAACCTGACAGTTACCCAATTTCCCAAATTACCATCTTCTCTCCGTTTAATTACCAACACGCCCCTATCACTCAGTCAAAAACCAATGCGCCCAGATCCAGCTCTGTGTTCGACGAATGCTAGGAAGACGAGAAGGCCTCAGACCGCGACTGTGAATGGACTTATATCTAGTGAGCGACGGCTTCTTTCTCTACTTCTGATTTCAGTATGTTGTCGTCCTCAGGTAGATAACGTGCTTGTGTTTTTTGTAGGGGGTTTAGGCTCGCTCCTCGCCGAAGGGCAAGAAAACAGTGCCAGAGGAGCAACCTCGTAGGAGAAGGCAGAAGACTAGTGCCGAGTGGGGTGCGCGGGAAGTTGCTGCTTTATCAATGCCGTCGTTGATGCAGATAAAGCCGGCTATGTCGATGCCGGGTCACTGAAGCCCGGTGGCTCTGATTTTATCTCTACCAAACTGATTCCCGAACTCGGCATGATTTACGACGCACAAAGAGTGAGAACTACTGGGCTAGACTCAAGAAAGATTGCACGAATACTAGGAAACTCTTCTTGTCTGCCACCGGCTTGGGGTACAAGGAGGAGGGCCGGGGAGGGGGGAGAGAGAGAGAGATCGACGCCTCCAAGGAGTGGTGGGAACCAGAAAAACAGGTAGGGACTACATTCTTTCATATCTTTTCGTCTCAGATCTGCTCAAGTTTTTTGAATGTCCATATTTTCCCCCGGGAAGTTAATGGCAGTAGTTCAGTGTCCAGTTTTATATGCTATTTATAAATACATCCTCTATGTAATTTATGTTACATTATCTATGGGAGTGATGAATTTGATTGGGTCATGGTATCGTTGGAATTTGTAGATTTAACATGTTCAATTTTGGTGCTTAATTCGTAGATTTCACTAATTTTAGGATAGTGGAGAATGCTGGTTGGGGTTTATATTTGGATGAATACAAGAGTTCTGTGTGGAAGAAAAAATTGGTGAAAGTGTCAAAGCAGTATTGGGGAGCATGTACCCTGCCATTGTATAAACGGCAGGCAGAGAATTATTCTGTGGTTTATCAAATTACCAAATTACAATGTAATTATCAAATTACAGTGTTCTGTGATTTAAAACTAATTCAGAGTTTTCAATACGAATAAGAAATATCCAACTACGGCTTCGCGTATTATGCTTGTAGGATCTTATAATGTTGGAGTTCAATCACATGTATTGCCGAATACTTGAATCATAAGTAGGTTCAACATTATTCTGATCGGAAGAGCGTCGTGTAATTGAATCGGTTAAGTACTTGTTTTTTGTGTTACTTAGATCCTTTCTATATGGATTTGCTATTTATCTGTTGTATTTGGGTGGTGGAGCAAGTGATTGTACTCTTGGTTGATTAAGAGCACATATGTGCTAGTGGCAGGTCAATAGATACCTTATCTCAACCCAAGCATGTGCTATAATGAACTACTCTTTGTGGCCATTTTATATTTTATGCTGAACTTGCACTGTTTGGTTAAGCCCAAAACAAATAAATGTCGAATTAATGTAGTTTGCAAATCAACGAAGTTCCAAGGAAAACATAACTTGTATGATATCTAACAATTTGGGTAATTGTTAGTCTCCAATATTAGTTGCCTCTTGGATGTGTTTTTTAGAATGACAGTGACCTATCTATTTGTTGTTTGGGGATCTTATTGTTCGTGCTTCTTGAATCTATTGTCATTTGTTCTATTTGGCTTTGCCATACTAGTACTCAATGTCACATATATTGCTGAATTTTACTACTCTTAAATTGTTCTTGCAATGCTCATAGACAATTTTTGTGACAGTTTCTGTTAAAAGTTGATCCCCTTTGCAATTGTTTCCTTGGTATATTTTGCTGTGTTTGTGATACTTTGTAATGTATTACACAATTGTGTAATTAATTAATTGATGACATTTGACATATCTGGGTTACTTGTGTTTGCAACTTATATATAGTTCGTGGTTGTCTGTTGCAGAAGAACAAAGACCTACCTGATTACGAGAAGTATAATCTGAACCAACTCATGGAAGCTGGGGACATCTTCTTGAGGGCAAAACTTGCGGATGGTGCTTATGTCAGTTATAGGGCACCGTCAAGGGAACAAGGCCCACCTATCGATCTGACCCTAGGTACACAGGCTGAGAGTAGCGGCTCTTCCGATGGCCAGGGTAAGCTTGGCTTCAAGTTCAAAAAAATTATTCCTCGATTGTCTTCAGGAGAGGGAGGCAGCGGGAAACGCTCTGCCACCCCGGGATCTGTTAGCGGTGGTAAGAAGAGCCGACAGCGGCTAAACTCCACCCTCAAGCGTGACCTAAACAAGATTTGCTTCAGTGCCTCACAGAAACTGGGTGCTTGCTCCTCCACCCCCGAGCTAATTCAGCCTTGACCCTCCATATCTCTGAATGTATGCCTGCGCTTGCCGAGATTGGTGCAGAGGATCCCGATGTAGCTATTTTCGGTGCTAGCCTCCTTGAAGGGGATCCTGATAGGTGTCACATGTTCCTGTGGTGGGGACGTGCGAGATTGCTTGGCTGCGTTCACTAATGCCTAAATAGGGGCCTTTTAAGGGGTCTCTTAACTGAGCTCGTAGAACTTGTATTGAGTTTTTTCCATAACTCGTTTAAGAGCATCTTCCCCTACTGATAGGGCTTCCTTACATTTCCCAACGGACCTTTGAGTATACGCGGATACGGATTTTTCATGTATAATCGTAACAATGTATGTGAGACCTCAGCGTGGCTGGATGCCTTTTAGCTTTGTCAAAGCCGGTGCTTTATTTTTGCTTTCCATTCATTTCACGATTGCAAACAATTTAGCTTCGTATGACAACAATAAAGAATAATAAACTGTTAATAATGACAACAATAAAGTCTAATTAATAATGACAGCAATAGACACAAACACATGGACCATTCTAACATCTAAGATAGGATAACTGTTAGAAGTACTCATAATGCATGCTTGTTTCGTCCAACTACTGAAATGAATTGGATTACCAATTGGATTGACTTTTTAAATTATCTCCACCTGCATGCCTTTAAGATTTGCACTACCTTTTAAATTTTTCCAACAACCGTAACAGTAGTGTTTGTAACTTCTTTCAAAATGCTCCAACTACCGAAATAAATCTTGCCTGATTGCAATTGCTATATAAATTTGTGTGCAATTTTTAAAGACACCAGCTCCACTTAAAACCATCCTACAAATATACCTCATTTGTGGACGAGCAGTTGCCTATTACGATCTAGGCAAGAGCATCCACCTTATTCCAATTTAGCAAAAAGTAAACGAACATCACTACTTAACCTACATATGTGGTGTCAGTATGAATGGTGGTAGTGGTTTAAGGCATGATGAGGGGATTTCATTTCTCGAAACAAGTGACGCCGAGTGGCATGAATTCTACCGAGAGGCTGTTGAGCGCATACACCTCTACTACGAGCAGCTGCTTGCAGAAGCACTTGCTAGTCAAAGCAAGCGTTACGGCCAAGAACTCGTTGAAAGGTGCATTTCCCAACAAAGTGGTGCTACTTGCCTCCAACTATTCCGAATGAGACCCGAACCTTTTGGCTGGCTACTCAATTCTTTGATGGCTTATGGATTAGAAGGCTCAAGATGGGTTACAGCTGAGGAGCAACTTGCAATGACATTGTTCATTTTAGCTCACGGTGCCGAAACCTGTATAGTGGGACAGTTCTTTAGACAGTCGACTGAGACGGTCTATAGGCATTTCAAGGCAGTTTTGAAGTACCTTGAGATGCTCCATGGCGATATCGTACGCCCAGATCATGAGTACAACGAACATGTCGGAGGTCATGCACCCCCAGATGACTGCAACGGTTGCTTTGCTATATGTTCTATAACATTTGGTTTCGTTACATGTTTTGTGGCAGAATAATGTTAGGAATGCTTTATCTTATTTCTTAGTTAACGGTTTTACAATGTGCTCTCCTATCATATGTTTTGGCAAGACATTCAGAACATTTTTAAAAATAGAAAGTTTGGCAAACTTTGGTGTCTCCATTAATGCATGGTATTGATATTCTCTGGTTGGTGAATATGTAGTATAGGAATTGCATAGGCCTTTATAGTTTTCATTAATTACACTCATGAGGAACTGTTACTAATTTGAGTGTTATATAATTTCATAATAATATTAGTACCCAGTAACCGTAACAATTCACTTGCGTGACTACTCAGGGTGCAATTGGAGCAATAGATGAGACCCACATTCCTGCCATACCCTAGCCGAAACATCGAGAAAGCTATAGGGATAGGCATGGGCAATTATCTCAGAATGTTCTTGCCGCTGTTGACTTTAACATGTGCTTCATATGGTCAGCAACTGGATGGGAAGGCTCCGTGCACAATAGTCGTATGTTGACCGAAGCACTGGCACACCATAATAGTTTCTTCCCATTCTCTGCCTCTGGAAACTTCTACCTTGTTGACTCTTTCTTCGCCAATGTCGTTGGTTTTCTCGCCCCATATTGTGGGGCAGACACAAGATATCACGTGCAAGAGTTCAATCGAGCTACGGGTCAGCATCGTGAGCCTAGGACTCCCCAAGAGTTGTTTACTACAATCAATCTTCTCTTCGCAATGTGGTTGAAAGGACTTCTGGTGTATGGAAGAAGAGATTCATTATACTAAAGCATATGCCGGAGTATAAGTATCCTAAGCAAGTACGCATCGTTAAGACGACTATGGTTATTCACAATTTCCTGAGGAAGCACAATACTCCAGACCCGGCATTCGAAGCTGCAGATCGCCCATCGTATATGCCGCGCAATAGAAGATGTGATGTCCCCTACAATCCTACGGTGCATAGTGAACCTCCTACGTCATAACAAACGAGGGAGTTTTGGCAAAACTTCCGCGACAATATCACTAGAGGGTTGTTACAACACTACCATCCTAGCTAGGCTTGATGTATGGTGGCCATTTTGTAACGTTTTGGTTAATTACAGTTACGGGGCAGGTTTGTTGATTGGGTTTATGGTAAAAGTATTCATGTTTTATTAATCAAGGCATATGCATCTTTGTGTAATAATCAGCCTTAATCATCGTCAAGAATTTTATTGCTACAGGTGAACTTATACATGTCATAAATATATGACATGTTGGTATGGTGCCAAGTTCACGGTGTTTTTCACTTCATTAAATATACACTTGTTTTAAATAAGAATCTCAGACTTTACAGAATTTTGTCGTGACCGGGAAAAAATCAGTCGGGTTCAAATTTCATATGGGTATTGCCGCTTGCTCAATTACTCTTCGTCGACTTTGTAGATGAGAGTGTAGAAGCAATTGTATCTCGTCCCGACTAATTGACGACGGTGCAAACAACATAAAAAATACAAAAAAAATATATTTATATATATGTATGTATAACCACTACTACCAATACGTTTGTTTAATAGACATACTTATGTTAATTTACCTTTTTATCGATTGATGTTGCAATTTGAAACATATTAATAAAAAATGATTCACTTGCTTGCGAAAAAAAAAAAAAAAAGAAAAAAACTGGAAGGGGACAAGCGTTAACCGCTGGAATTCTTTCCTTTTGTAGGGGGCCGGCAATTTGGGCAATTTTCAAGGTTGCGCCCCCCTTCCAGTGGTCAAATAGAAATTGGAGGCCAATATTAGGCGTCTGGGTCCGTTGCATTCACTTTTCATGGGTAAATTGGAGGACATTCAAAAATTCCAACAACCAGCTCACGTGAAGGAAACATTTTTTCAGAGAGCATGTATGGCCGGCGCGTGTAAGATTTAATCCCCCCTCGGTTGCCAAACGGTCTGTAAGTAACACATTTGCATGTATTCCCAAAAAGATTTACATATATCAGAGTAAGAGTTTATCAAGCTTCAGATCAGGGATATGTAGTAACTGGTAAGTGTGACAAAATTGTTGAAGTAAAATTTCAAGTTTGTTAAAAGTCTAAGAAGGTTCAAGCAAAATAGTACAAAAAATTCATAGTGCCACATACTTCTTCAAGCTACAAGGTTTTATTGAGGTTTGAGCATATTATAGAAAGATCTTATTTCAATATTATTTCACATAAAATATATACATAGGGAACATATCAAACGGACAAACTCGGAATTTGCGATCCAAAAGATAGATTCAAACACCCGAGATCTTAATTTTAACAGACACCAAGCAAATATTAGATAGACAACTTTTCTTTCATTACCCATTTTGCAATTTTCTTAGAAATACAGTAAGCAGTTGATTGAATTGTGATAATTGGATTAACCCCAATTGCAGTTGGAAGCACACTTCCATCGCAGACAAATAAGCCTTTTGCTTCCCAACTTTCTCCATTTTCATCAACTGTACCATCTTTCTCATTTGCTCCCATTCTGCAGCTACTCATCTGATGTAGAGAACCATACATTGTCCAATACTTGTCGGCCGACCCCGGCCCTCCACATGCCATAACAGTCTCCAAAAACTCCTCCAAGTCCTCATTATTAGTCCCTTTACTGTTAAATCTCTGGCCATCACTCTGGAAAGTTCCAACTTCTTCAGCTCCTGCTGCAACCAAAATCCTCAATGTCTCTCTCAACC
>CAVNYN010204519.1:0-22584 GCA_963692815.1 Nyctanthes arbor-tristis
ACCTCCCACCCCCCCCCCCAAAAAAAAAAAAAAAGCTTCCCTCCTTCTTGGCAATTTAGCTCCTGAGTTAAAAGCTCAATGAGCCATCTTATAGCTCACCAAACAATGCTCAGTTAGTGATTGTTGAGATGCGAGCCCAACCTGAAATAGTCATTCGGCTCGGAGAGTCGACTCGGCTTGGATCTGAGTACGAACTGGCATTTGGCGAGAAGTTTTTTGGCTTCCAAAAATACAATCACGAGCCCAAATCTAATTTTCAACTCAGCTTGAGGAGTTTAAGCTCAACTTGCCTAGGTTTGGCTCGAGCTCACTCGGCTCATTGAGCCATTTTGCCAAGCCTACATGCTATCTTGATCAAAACGTCAAATGGCTCCTCACTTTCTTCTCCTGTAATTCAAGTACTCACTGATCATTCTCCAGATTGTTCTTTTGCTTTCACGCCAAAATTTTTTCGACGAAACTGATCTTCTTCTTGGGCTCTCCTCGCTTTGCAATCTTTTATGGTGCACCCTTTATTGTGTAGAGTCAAGTAATTTCTAATCGTCTTCCTCATAGTTCTTCTTCGACCTCTCCTAAAGGCCTTGCTCCAGTGCGCCGTTAACTAGAGGAATTTCAAGGATTCGCCGATTAGTTTTTGTATTGCCCCTTAACAATCAAGCATTCGCCAATTATTTTCTGTAGCGCCCCCTTAATGATCATACTCTTGTTTCATAGTTTTGGTATGGTTTTTATAGTGTAACATTATATGTTACATGCATCACATATCTTGTTACATCTATAACATATCTTGTTACACAAATAACAAGTGTCTCAGATGATAGTGTTGTATATATCTTCTAGCATGTTTGGTTGTGGAAGTGATGGAGTTGTGACTGCTACATTTTACAGGGTGTTATTAGCATATAGCATGGTATCTTACATTTGAATCATACATCGTTATAAGAATTATTATGAAGTGCAGCATAAGTTGCTATATACAACCAATATTTTACAGTAACGACGTCGACTCAATTACAAATCCCTCATAAAAGCACAAGATACGATTATTGTTTTAATGAAACCGCTAGAGATTTTTCCTATTTTTTTACACTCAGTAACATACCGACTTCGGTACCTTAGAATTTTGCTTGCTACAACACTTTTAAGAAAAAGAAAAGAAAAGAAAAGGTAAAAAACATAAGCTGCTACATCTTACGAAGTGTAATATCGAAAGTGTAATAAATATTATTACAAAATTTATAAAGTATAACATACATTATACATGTGTATGGTATATGCTACACAACCTATAAAGGGATTTTAAGGCAGTGGAATTAAACTCTTAACCTATTGTCTGTAAACAAATTAAGATGTAATTACATCATATGGGTTTTGGCCAAAATCGAGTATTTTTTAAATAAAGGAAATTTTGTAAATTAAATAAATATAATAATATTTCTTAATTGTAATGTAATTATGAAACTCCCCTTTCAAAATTTTTTTGCAGATGTGGATTTTTATGGGACATGTGAACTTATCTTATATATGGTTTTATTACATCTGAGTTTACACTCTTTTACATGTGCAAAACTTTATATTTTTATTAGAATATATATATATATATATAGACATATATAAAGAAATTAGTTTATACTATATTTTTTCCGCCAAAATTGTTTAATTGAAGATCATTTTAGACTTTTATTTATAGATTAGGTAAATTCTGCTTGATGTATATTTTATCTTATACTAAAATGTATATCTTCTCTTCTTAGGTATTTTAATAGATTTACTTATATTCAAAGTTTTTTTACTTTTTTAATTTAAATTTTTTTAATATATATATGTTATTTAGGAACTATTTCCTAATTTAAATTAGACTTTTTTTTTAGTTGATGTGTTAATTTATAATTATTTTTTACATGCTTTTAAATCGAATCGTTATCAGGTTACTTCTTTTGTATATAATAAATATGAACAAATATGATTTAACTAACAATTCATGTTTTACAAAATTCCTATTGCCGTACAATTACAGAGAAAAATAAAATGTTTGATTTCTCAAGGTCTATGAATGGCAATAGTTTGGGGCTGGGATCAAGTATGCTATACCTGTTATTCTACTCATTAAAATTTTTTTGTCCTATACCATTATTACTCATCCCCCACTAAAATCCAGCACAAGCTGGGGATGGGCTGATGAAGGTAAACCAATTTATTGGCATAGTTATATATTTATATATTTTTATTTTCATTTTTTACTTAGTGAATGCTATTATAAACACGGGGTGACCCCAAGATGGAATTACGATTACGATGGAAATTATTAAATGTTTTTGATAAGTTTCATTATCTTTTTTCTTTTCAAGCCATTAGAATTTTAGGTAAACATTTTTATTTTTACAAGAAATGGTTAAATGGATCGGATACATGCAAAAAATATGATAGCCTTCCCCGACTCATTCTCAACTCTGGCCTATCTCTGTATTCCATCCCTGACATAATTACCTATTTAATCAAGTGTTTTTCGTCTTAATAGGGACATGCACCCACAAATATCAAGTTTGACGAGTTTGACGAGTTTTTTTTAATGTAAAGATATAATTTGATTTATTATTTTCTCGTACAACATAGGGGTAAGAATCTAGTTACATGGCTAACATGCCCATACAACAATGCTTTTTTTTTTTCAACTTATATTGTTATTATTAATTTTTTGAACAGACTTATTTTTATTTGGTTTATACATAGTTGGTATTTGTGGAATTGAGTAAAAGGGAGATAGGGAGTGTGCATGAAGCATAAGCAAACATACTCTTATACTGCTGGTGAAATTTTGATGTAACCAGCCAACTAACTCTCCGTTAAAATATCTAATCATTGCTCTCTCGTTTAAGACTTTTTGATTCAACCGTAACTAATACAAAATAAAAAGCACATTATCTTGTTTTTATTAATGTAGCTCGAGTGTCAAAACTCATGTGGTCTGGCTTCTCACACCCTAAATTAGAGTTCGATTTTCCTCTTCTACAATCCATTTTTAATTCAATATACATATATATATATTTTTTATATATCTTAGCTCAAGTGGTAAAGATTTTGGGTTCAAATCGATGCAACCGGAAGTCCTCCAAATATATATATATATATGTTTTTTTTTTTTTTTTGGTAAGTTGATATATGAGTTTTCTAAAGAAACAGATTGAGCTTCAAGCTCGAGACTTGATCTGTTTCAATAGCTTGAATGGGTTGATCTAGCTAGCCACTAGTACATTGTAATATAATTACTTCACCTACACTTCTAAAACAAACCAACAAAAGATGAATAAAACCCGTACGACACATGATTATGTAAGTGGATGGCGCCACGGAGGTGTAAACAATTGACTTTAGAACTTGGACTTTATTGTTTTGATTTTAGAGCACAATTAATATATGCACCATAGCAAATAGTGTTAAGAGAGATGAGTGAATAAACTCATACTGGAGGGGAATTGGGTAAATGAAGGGTTGAAAACTCAATTAAATAAGGGGCTGAAAACCCAATTTCCCCTCACATTTTTAAATTTTAAAAAGTATGACAGCTAATTAAAGGTTGCTATGTGTCCAATTATGGGGCCAAATAAAAATTTTCCCCCTATATTTATGTTTTCCTCCCAAAATTTCACATTCACATTATTTGAGATTAATAGGTTTTTTCCCCTTCATTTTTATACTTTAAATTTTTTCTCCTTATAAAGCTTTTTCACCCTTACATTAATGTTGATCTTAGAAAAGAAAGAAAATAGAGGACATGCTTGGTAACTTATATATATGCACATATGGAGGTGTGTAGGCCTGACAAATAGCCTATCAAAATCATTTGTTAATTCTATACAAATAAAGATGTACACGCATACATATTATAAAAAAGAAAGAAAGAAAGAAAGAAAGAAAATGACGCATATATAAATTTTATATATAGATTTACTAGTTAATTGGTTGCCAAGTGACAGTTTTTTTTTTTAATATATAAATAACAAGGTGTGATATAAGGGAGGGGAGAAGAAATATGGGAAGGGTTGAAACTACAGTTCCCAAATGATGGTTAATTATTGGCTAAGAGGGCTTGTTTTAGCGATAAAAAGTACCTCTTTACTGGTACATTTCGGGTTCCAGTCGGTTTACCTATTGTCTATAATTTGTATTGTACTAAAAAAAAGGGACAAATCCATAGAAAATCCCTAGAAGGGGAAAAATTATTAAATTTTCAAAGATGGAGTTAAATATTCCATATACATTTCTATGCTACATCATTGTTATGACACTTTTTTTGAGCATTACCAAACGTTTGTAGGGGAAGGGAATCAAAGTTTTCAAAAAGAGTGAGGAAAATTCAGCCGAATACCATAAACTACATAAGTCTTAGCTCATTGCTCTTACAATTAATTCTTTATTTTTAAATAATTATTATTATTAAATGGGTCAAAATATTATCTCATTTGTCTCTTAAGGTTTTGAAATCTAATGGGATTGCAAGGTTTAAAAAAAAAAAATCACAACCACATTTTGCTCTAAATGATCAAGATCATCAAGACATGCAGGTGACCTGCTTTCGATCTTAAATAACAAGATTACGAGTGCTATAAATGGATCTACTATCCCATTTATTATCAAATTTACTTAAATGTTTTCAGATTGAGTTAATTGTTAGTAATGAAATGAAACTTGTTAGGAGGTGTTGAAGCCAACAATGCTTTCAAATGTTTGGTGTCCCTTGCATAATTTGCTTCTTCCATGGCATGTGTGGTACATAATTACATTGACAAGATTAGATTAGATATACCCCACTTGAACCATTAAAGAAATTCAACGAAATTATGGAAAAGAGGATAAAATGATAGCACCTCTTGGGGGTAATGGAATTATCAAATCATGAGCTGATGAGGTACCCAGTAAAAGAGGATTGATGGAAAGCTATCATAAATACTCATGGGTTAATTTTGCTTCTTCTGTCATAAGTTAGCAAAGTTTCCAAGTCAAATCGATTTTGGAGACGTGCACCTCTTCTAGGTATGTGTCAAAGCGAATCGAGGTTAGAGTTTACAACAACGACTTGGTTTTTTTTTTTTTTTTTGTGGGTAGAACAGGAAAATGTATGGAAGTGGAGGGAAATTAGGGGCAGTGTAGATATCGTTCGTACTCAAAACCTCATGCGCAGAACATGAGCATCTAACATTGTGATACAACTAGAACCACGAATAATGATATGACTGTTGTACAGAGTTACATTATTTATTTATTAATTAAATGAGAGGTGCCGAGGTAAATTCGGCCCTGCGATTTTCTCGCATAAATTGCACTTAATAGGGACATTTTGGTCATTTTCATTGTTCTTATTGTGACCTATATGATAAAGTTTGATTTCTATCATTTTTCCTTCATTTTTTATTTGTTCTCATCGTATCCAATCTGTTCCTAGAGAATCTACACAGTCTCCGCAGTCTCCTTTTTCTCTCTCATCAAAGCTCGGTTCCGATCTACTTTTCCTTGAAAATTCTTGATATTATCCTATTATCTAATCTCTATGCCTCCTTAAACGTCTGGGTTTTTTATTTGATTTTTGGTGAATTTTTATCTAGACATCTACATACTTTGATTTTATATATCCTAATTACTACAATCTCTAATTGACATGAGGCTTTTTGGGTGAAATCTAAAAGCAAAATTGTGTATAGGGGCGGAGCCTCTGTTAGACCAGTGAGGTTCACGGACCACACTAGACGCTCCCATAGTCCACTAAAAATGTGGGCTTGACCGTACTCAAGTTCCGACCCAAATTGTCTTAATGGCCCAAGCTTTGAGCCTCTGACTCACTCAGTCATTCAGAAAACACCACATATAGCAATTCAAAGCCCAGTTTATGAGATCTCCTTATGTGGAAGAATTACCTCATTGTTCCCAATTCAAAACCGAACTGGGATTCTCATCCTTCAATATACCAGTCATTTACTAGGCTCCCATTTATATATAAACTGGTCTCTATCTATATATACAGATAGATATACAATTCTTTGTCAAAAATTGTAGGATTTCAAGGCTATGGCGGTCACATCCGAGGATCTTATTTTGTCTTTGGGAGTTTATGCTATTCGTATTTAGGCTCGTCATCATCTTGATTCAGGTTCATATTTAGTATTTACCATATTAATTTTGAAATTTGTGCAGTTCTTCTAAATGTGAGTTTTCACTTATTTGATCTGATTATAAGCTACTTAAAGGGTTTTATCTAGCCCTAATTGATTTGCCTCAATGAGTTTTGAGGGGGTCCTAGGTTTTGAATTTTAATTAGCTTTTGGTGATTTTTGTTGCAAATATTTTTTAATTGGGCATTAAGTGCTTTTGATTTGAAAAAGGGCGACAAATTTTTGAGGTGGATTCTATAGGCAATAATAAGGCCATTCAAGAACCACTTAGAGGAAGATAAATAGGGCATGGCAGAGCTTTTCTAGATGGAACTTGTTTGGCTTGTTGGAATATTTTTCCCCATTTTAGTTTTATGCCATTTTCTCTTCTTAAGTTCTCTTCCAAAAAATTCATGAGAAACCCCATATATTATTTAATATAAAAACATGTAGAACTCACGATGCAAAAAAAAAAAAAAATACCTTGCTTTATATTTTGGATTTGCAAGTTATTCTATTGGGCACACAAGTTTGTTAATGACTTCTTATCATTTGGTGAGCTATTATTGATTCAGGGGGGAAAAAATATCGGTCCGCATTGAATAAAAATCCTGGCTCCGCCCCTGATTGTGTAGATTAAATCTAAAATGAAAAATATCTTTTTAAAATTGATCGAGTCATTTCGTGATTAAAGTAAATACGATAATACTTGTTTACCCACCCAAAAAAATAATAAAATAATACTAGACCAACGACATGGCATTATGCTGAAGCTCTTCGAGATAATCATTAGATCTATGAATAAAGTAGTCATTATGCTAAGCTAAAATTGGTTGAGACCTGGTGCTGTGACAGTGTGTTAGGCTAAACTAAATATAAAGGAACTTTAGTATCGCTAATTAAATAAATTAGTACCAAGTTGGACATTTATTATTATTATTATTATTTATTTTTTGATAGGAAAAATTTAATTCAAATTATTTGAAATATCCAACTTAAGGATGGGAGACAACAATGGAGGAAGAGCTAGAAAAAATACATGGATTACATAAGTCACGGGAATAACGAGCTAGCTAGAGTGTGTGCTGCTTCATTCGCTCTACGACTTATGTATTGCACCTTAAGGCTGTTGCTGGACATTTATTAGTAAGACATAAGTTATATGATATTCGTCAATGAGTCCATATTAAGTATCTAACCACATGTGTCAAATAATTGAAGCTGAAGACTAAACAACATACCCTTTAATCAAATGGAGTAATGATACACATCCCTACTAGTTCATCAGTTGCTTTACTAGTTGATAATTTTACTGTTAAAAATCTAAATCTCAAATAAGTCAAGTATCTTAATTGACAGTTTTATCCTTTAACTTCTTTTTATACTTTTTGTTAACCGGTAAACTAACCGGTGAACAAACAAGAATGTTTGTCATTATTCAATGAAATGCCACATAACCCTTTAGATAAAACTCCTAAATGCTTTTAGAGAGCACATGTCAGCATCTCTAATGTCAAAGGTCATGCTTGAATGTCCAAGAAGAAGAGAGACATACACACAAAAATTGACAGGCCCCCTTTGTCTCCTCCTCCTTTTTTTTTTTTTTTAAATTTCCCTTTTCTTTTAACCACTTTTCTCTTATTTAACCATTTTTCTTCATTCTTTCTCCCTCATGTCACGTATAAAGCCTAAAAACATATTTTCATCTTTACTTTTTTCACTACTATTTTATTATTATTTTTTAATATGTATCTATCTGTCTTCTCTTTTTCACTTTCTCTTTTTTTTTCTACACCTATTTCCACATACATTTAATTAAAATAATAATTTTCTATCTATCTCTCTCCTCTGCGCCACCTATGACTCAAGACCGTACATTGAATTAGGCCGTCTTCAATGGGATAGCCCCAATTTGGAGAACCCTTTCCTCAAAAATTTCCCCAAATTTGGGGGCAACAATTGTTGCATTCCAACCGTTTTCCCCAATTTTGAGGAAGCAAGTTTTTTTCTTATATTTCATTTATTTACTTTTAATTGCAAGAAATAAAATTCATGCTTCATGTTTACCTATGTTTCTTTCAGGAAGTGCATGGTGCAATTTACCCATTAAGTTTTTGAGAAGTGGAGATCTATATTCACCACTATTTTTTTTTTGCTAATTATTATATTCCACATCTTGTCCACCAGTTTTGATCTAACATCCAATGGGTGGTACACTATGATACTTACTATATGAGGATGTGGTGTGCCAATATTGTAACGCCCCAAATTCTAAATACTTGTAACGTTAGTTGAACCTTTTCTTAACAATTTTTTAAACAATTTGAGTGCTAAAAATTAACAGTGAAGTGCAGAAATTCTTATTTGAATAACATAATTAAATTTGTTCTATATAAAAATCTCAAATCAAATGACATAAAGTCTTAATGATAAAATCTTAAATAAAGCTGAACTTAATAAATGACTTTTTAATGTCCACCACCATAAACGCTTCCGACTCTAAAATTTGAAAATTTATTGATTTATGAAAATGAGTGAGTATTTCATAGAAATACTTAGTAGGTTCTGCGTATACAATAGTCAACTTAGATAGCAATAACACATATAAATTTGTAATTAAATTCTCAAGTATAGTATCTCAAGTCTCAGATAAAATTGTATATTCAAGATGTAAACTCTTATACATTTAATATGCAAGTTTTCATGTTTACGCAAAATATTCCCATTCTCTATAAAATAAGTAATCTCATGTATATTGCATATTTCTCAAAATTACAGTTTAATGCATATAATTGCCATATAAGTTAACTAAAAATGAGCAAGTTTTAAATAAATAGCTTTTATAAAAAGAAAGAACCTACCTCAAATAAGCTTTTTAAATTCGAGCAAAGGTCTTGAAGTCACTTAATTACGCTCGCACCTCCTCTAGCCAAAAGAAATTAAATTATCTTAGTATAGTGAAAATAATTTCTTAGAAAAGAGAAAATAGAAGTTTAGGGACTAAATTGAAACTCTGAAAGAGTTTATGATTGGGACTAAAAGGTAAATGATAAACATTAGGCAGAATATGTGAAAACAAAAAGTTGGAAACCCTTTTTAAATAAACTGAAAACATTTAGGGCTTGACAGGTTAATTAAAAAACTTAAGGGACCTAATGTGCAAAATGAATTTAATATAATATTCACTCCTCATTTTCTCTTTCGGCAGAAACCAAAGAAACACAAAAATAGACTTGGAAAGGGGTTAACAGTGAGTTTAGGGGCTCGTTTTGACAGTGGCAGTGGCGGTATCATGGTGGTCGGATGGTAGTCCTGCGATGATGAAGCTTACTGGCTCAAATCAATCAAGTAAGAATTTGTGTGAATTATTTTATTGCAGTGATTTGAAGGTGTTTGCTTTGTGGAAGAGAAGGGTGAACGAAGGTCCTATTTATACTAGTTTTTGGGATGATGAAAAAGGAAATGGAATTAATTATGGGAGCAAACGGTAGGATTGAGTGTAAAATAAAAGGAAGGTTTGGTGGATTCTTTGGATGCAGTAGGCGATAATGGGGTGGATATGGAGCAGATTGTCAATGATGACGGATGGAACTTTTGGACGAAAATATTTTAGAAGACAAATATCAAGACAAACTATTAATCTATGCAGGAAAATGGCTACTTTGGGCAAGTAATTTGTAGGTGGATTAAATGAATAGACGCTCTTCCGATCTTAATGAATTTTAGACAAGAAAATGAGTTGGAAATTCATGGGCTCGAGGCTAAAGCATAAAAATTTGGGTTTCACTGTTTGACTAGACGAGCACGAGTATAAAAATCATATTAGTTAACCGACAGACTATAGCGACTTTACAAAACGCGTTTAAATTTTGTATCAAAAGTTTTTAATCGCTACAATCTTAACCTCTTAAAAAAATTTGTCCTCAAAATTTAGCTTACTACATTTATGATGTCAGGATACTTGGCTAGGATATCTTCTTCTTTCTCCCAAGTAGCCTCGTCTACCCCATGTTTATCCCACTGGATTTTGACAAATGGGACCTCTCGTCTCTTGATAGTTTGGAGCTTTCTTTCTAAAATGCATATTGGTACCTCATCATAAGTCAAGTCTATTTTCACATCCCACTGACTAGGTACTACCTACGTGGCTTTGGTCATAGATATATTTCTTAAGCATATAGACATGAAAAAAACTATGCACTGCAGATAATTCTAGTGGCAGAGCTAGTCGATAAGCCAAATTTCCAACCTTCTCAAGTATTTCGAAAGGCCGAATGAATCTAAGCCTCAACTTTCCTTTCTTCCCAAATCGCGAGACATCTTTCATGGGAGCCACTCTAAGAAACACTTTATCTCCGACCTGATATTCAATACCTTTTCCTTTTTTATCAGCATAACTCTTTTATTGGTCTGGAGCTGCCTTGATTCTCGTTCTGATTTTATCAACCTTCTAGACCGTTTTCCTAACCAAATCTAGTCCTAATAGTTTTCTTTCACCAACCTCAATCCACCAGGATACACTATATATGGGGGCAAAATGAGCTTCACTCAATATCTCATTCCTAATGGGCTCATCATTTCGGACGCAAAGTCGCCCTTTAAACATCAAAACATTGTCTACTGAAACTTCAAATCCAGCCTTCTTATTAGCTCCAATATCAACTCGCATTTTATCCAGAAATTTGTCACCTTTCAGTGCTAGCACAATCCAATCTCTCATATCAGGCTTGATTGTTAAGCTTGCTAGTCTACTAGACCCTTGAATAGCCGAAGTCATCATTTCAATCCGTAAATTTTGAAAGTCGCAAATCAACTATTCCTGTACTGTACTGAGGGATGACAGCTGACATGTGCCTTTTCTGCTTAAGGCATCAGCCACTCCCTTAGCTTTATGTGGGTAGTAATGTATAGAGCAATCATAGTCTTTCACCAACTCTAGCCATAATTGTTGCCTAAGATTTAACTCCTTTTAGGTGAAGAAGTATTTCAGGCTCTTGTGGTTAGTGTAAATTTCGCATTTACTCCCATATAAATAATTTTGCCAAATCTTCATTGCATGCACTACCGTTGCGAGTTCCAAATCACGCATCGAATAATTTTACTCGAATTGCTTCAATTTTCTTGACACATAAGCTATTACCTTTCCTTTTTACATCAGCACACAGCCCAACCCGAGTTTAGATAGATCACTGTAGATGACAAAGCCATCAAAACTGTCTAATATAGCCAAAACTGGCACCGTTCCAATCAGTCCTTCAACTCTTTGAAGCTTTGCTCGCGTTTATCAAACCATTGAAATTTAACACTCTTTCGAGTCAATTGAGTCAAAATGCATGCTATCTTAGAGAAGTCTTCGATAAATCTCTAATAATAATCGGCTAATCTGAGAAAGCTCCTGACTTCTCCAATGTTAGCATGTTTTGGCCAACTCATTACCACCTCCACCTTGGAAGGATCTACTTAGATTCCTCTAGCCGTCACAATTTGTCCCAAAAAGCCAACTCGTTCTAGCCAAAACTCAAATTTCTTAAATTTAGCTTATAGTCTCTCCTCTCATAAGGTTTCCAACACAGCCCTCAAGTGGCCTTCGTGTTGCTCTACATCTCTTGAATATTTCAATATGTCATCAATAAAAAGGCACGACGCTCTTCCGATCTGACAAATTTATCCAAATATTGATGGACGACTCTATTCATTAGGCCCATAAACGCCGCAGGGGCACTAGTCGGACTAATTGCATCACTATAAACTTGTAATACCCATAGTGGGTCCTAAATGCTGTCTTTGGTATATCTCCCATCCTAATTTTCAGTTAGTGATATCCTGACCTCAAGTCAATTTTTGAAGATACTCAAAAATTAAATAGATCCTCAATTCGTAGGAGTCGGTATTTTTTCTTTATCATTGGTTTGTTCAACTCCTTATAATCAATACACATCCTCATGCTCTGGTCTTTCTTCTTTACAAACAGGACCAAAGCTCGCTATGGTGATACACTAAGCCTAATAAACCCTTTCTCATGGGTCATAGCAAATACCCAAGCCTTCCCTTTCTTAGCCTGTTTTGCATTCTTATTCTGTACTGGTTCTTGGCTAGCATGTTGCAACACTGGCTTGCAAAATGGCCAGGTTGTTCACATTTATAGCACACCCTCTTTCCCCACAAACATTCTCCTTGATCAATCTTTTTACACTTGGGGCATTGAGGAATTGTACCACTAATTTGATCTCCATTCGGTCGGGTATTTGGCATTTTATACTAAGGCTGGCCTTTATTCTGATTTTGTTCATGTCACTTTCTCTTCATTTGGTTATTGTAAGGTTGCTGCCCTCCAAGCTTGATTCTTGAAAAGGCCATTGCCTGAGCTATCTTTACTACTTCCTAGTAGGTAGGTAGCTCAAGGACACTCACGATCTGCTTAATCTTCGGGCGCAGACCCCTCTTAAAACACCTGGCTTTCTTTTCACCTGTCTCAACTAAATGCGGAGCATAACATGAAAGCTCCTCAAACATTCTCTCATAATTAGTTAAGTCCATGTCATCTTGGACCAAGTTAAGAAATTCTATCTCTTAAAGATCCCTGAGAGCCTGGGGAAAGAACTTCTCGGTAAGTTCAATTTTGAATTGATTCCAAGTTAAGTTTCACTGTTTTTCTTCATTCCTTATCCGTGATACTGAGTCCCACTAATGGCTAGCCCTTCCGACCAGTGTAAACTCCCCTCACAAAACCTTTTGATCTTCAAGACAAGAGATATGCCTAAAGATTTTCTCTAGAGTTCTCAACCATTACTCGGCAGCCAAAGGGTTATTATCGCCATCAAAAGTAGATGGACGGTATCTCTAAAACTGTTCAATTGCCGGCACTGTCTGAGTACAAGTGCCGGAGCTTGTGCCGGAGCTTGAGCCCGTCCTAGTTTTCGGACAGCTTGCAATAAGTCTTTGATGATGTCAACTTGGTTGTTTCATGCCATTTCCTTTACAAAATAAATATTGACAAAATTGCTATGTCTTCAAAATACGCACAACCAATAATAGTAGTAATATATGGTAAATTAAGTGTAGAAAATGAAAAGGTCTTTTATTATTAATAATTAAAGAAATCTTTCAATAAAGAAATTACAATAACGTAACGAAATACAACTAGGCAACTAAAAAGAAAAAAACTATATCTAAACATCATCATTGCTATCTGTAATGCAGGACTCTGGGTCAGACACCATTTCTAGCTTCGGTATCTCATCCTCGACATGCTCAGGCATCTCCTCAACACGTCCCGGTATCTCTTCTTTTGGGTCATCCTCCTTCTCGGGATCCTCTTCCTCTTGAGCCTGAGCATTCTATTGCTCAAGAAGATGTTCCATATGGGGCACAAAATATGCCACCAGTGTCTCACAGTAAAGACCCAAGGTGAGGTCTAACTGATCTACGTGATATAAATCCCAAAATATGTCACTTGCAACTTTATGCTCTAAACCGACAAATGTGTCAATCAAATCTTTAATGGCATTGTTATCATATGTCTAAAACCCCTAGAAGATAGCCTTCTCCAGAGTTATGTAAAAGCGATGAACATGCTCCCCAATGGTTTCCTAGGGATTTCTAACGAATTCTTCATATGCGATTCTAGTCATAGTGGCAACTCTAGGTTCCCCTCCGTGTGCCGTATCTATAATCCCAATTATGCAAGATCTATATTAATGGGGTTCTCTAATTTCTTAAGCTAAATTCGAGGACCAGGGAAAAATATTTTATAAAAGATATATTATGCTCAAACTCTTCTAAATTCTTTTATCGGATACAATGTCTTTATTATTTATTTCTCAAAACATCTGGTTCTTTCTAAAAGTATCTGAAAATAATTTCTAGAATCTGAAACTCTTTTTGTACCTTGGAGCTGGCGGAGCGGGTGGTGGCGGGTGGATCTTTTTTTTTTTTCCATTTGAAAAATCTGTCGTTTTCTTTCTAATTAATTTGAATAGTTTACAACTATCGGCTCCCAGGTACGAAGGGGGTCATGCGGACCGCTTAAGGCCGATTCCAACCTTAGACATTTTGGGTCTTGTTGACAAAGCCTTTAGTTTTGTGACTATTCATTTCAATTAGAATTCTAACAGCAGATAAAATAGCTAAAAGATTTTTTTAATTTTTTTTCAAGTCTACAAAAACATAGAGCTATTCTGATGCCAAACTGGAATGCCCCGAATTCTAAATACTGAGAACGTTAGTTGAACCTTTTCTAACAACTTTTTAAATAACCTGAGCTCTAAAAATTAACAGTAAAATGCGAAAATTCTTATTTGAATAAAGTAATAAAATTTATTCTACATTAAAATTGGATCAAATGACATAAAATCTTGATGATAAAATCTTAAATAAAGATGAACTTAATAATTGACTTTTTAATGTACACAACCATACGCGCCCCTGGATTCAAAATCTGAAAATTTATTGATTTATAAAGAAGAGTGAATATTTCATAGAAAGACTCAATAAGTTCAGCGCATATAATAGTCAACTTAGATAGCAATAGCACATATGAACTTGTAATTAAATCCTCAAATATAGTATCTCAAGTCTAAGATAAAATCGTATATTCAAGATGCACATTCTCATGCATTTAATGTACAAGTTCTCATGCGTAAGCAAAATATTCTTATTCTCTATAAAATAAGTAATCTTATGCGTAAACCATATTTCTCAAAATTACGGTTTAATGCGCATAATTGTCACATAAGTTAACTAAAAATGCACAAGTTTTAAGAACCGACCTCAAAGAAGCTTTTTGAATTTGGGCAAAGTCTTGAAGCCACTTAATTACATCGCGCGTCGTCTAGCCAAAAGAAATTAAATTATCTTAGTATAGTGAAAATAATTTCTTAGAAAAGAGAAAATATAAGTTTAGAGACTAAATTGAAACTCTAAAAGAGTTTAGGACTGAGACTAAAAGGTAAATGATAAACTTTAGGACAGAATATATAAAAACAGAAAGTTGGAAACCCTTTTTAAATAAATTGAAAACATTTAGGGCTTGATAGGTAAATTGAAAAAGTTAAGGGACCTAGTGTGCAAAATCAATTTAATATAATATTCACTCCATATGGTCTCCTTTAGAAACGAAAGAAACACAAAAATAGAGAATTTGACCGGGGAATAAGATTGCTTCCGTTTTTGTAACGAAACAAAGGGAAATCGACACCAGTGAAGGGAAATCCAGTCAGAAGAGTGATGGAAATTGACTTGCTACACTTCTACGTATATGTGTAAGACTTGGAAAGGGGTTTACAGTGAGTTTAGGGGCTAGTTTTGACAGTTGCAGTGGCAGTGTCGTAGTGGTCGGAAGGCAATCCGGCGATGACGAAGCTTACCGGCTCAACTTGATCAAGTAAGAATTTGTGTGAATTATTTTCTAGCAGTGATTTGGAGGATTTTGCTTTGTGGAAGAGAAGGGTGAACGATGGTACTATTTATACAAGTATTTGGGATGATGAAGAAGGAAATGGAATTAATTATGGGAACAAACTGTGGGATTGAGTGTAAAATGGAGAGAAGGTTTGCTGGATTCTTTGGATGCAATAAGCGTTAATAAGGTGGAGGTAAGTGATATGGAGCAGATTGGCAAAGATGCCAGATGGAACTTTTGGAGGATAATATTTTAGGAGACAAATATCAAGACAAACTATTAATATGTGCAGGAAAATGGCTAATTTGGGCCAATAATTTATTTGTGGATTAAGTGAACATTTAATGAATTTTAGACAAGAAAATGACTTGGGAGCTTGAGGTGAAGGCATAAAAACTTGGGCTTCAATGTTTAACTAGACGAGCGCGAATATAAAAATCATATTAGTTAACCGGCAGACTAGTGACTTTACAAAATGCGTTTATAAGTTGTATCAAGAGTTTTTGGTCGCTACAAACATGGCACGCCACTTCACCTATTAATCCGCCTCATTTACTAAATAAAAAAAATTTCAGTTTAGATTTTTAAAAACTCACGATAGCTCAAATTGGATTTGGAGCTTTTAAACACTCTCACGGTGCATTCAATCAGAGCAGCTGTGATGATTTATGCTCCTCACTCTGGTCAATTGCATTGGTTGCCATCACCTTGAGGAAGACACCGTGCCCACTCCAACGACGCAAAGTTTGCGTCTTTGGTGGCTCAAGCTACAAAAACACCAAATTTAGTAATTCTAGTCGTGAATTGAATCCCTCAAATTTGGTCACTTGTGAAAGCCTTCTCCCTCTCATCTAACTCCAAAACCGTGAATTACTTGGGGATGTGAAAACTATAGTGTGAGGATATTGAATATGAAAAAACCCCCCAAAAATTAAGTTCAATGATATGGTGAAGGTACTTTGATTATTGAAATAAAAAGTTTGATTATGTTTCCTGTTTAATAGAGATTTTAAGTATGTTCTCTGTTTTTTCTTTCATCTATTTCCTCTCCTAGTATTTTAGTTGGTAACTGATTTGAGAAGTTGTCTCTAACTACAAAGATTCATTTTTTTTTTAATTTGAGAAAGAAGGTTTATTCATTCATAGCATCATGAAATTATACATCAGAAATCAGCGCAGGAGGATCTCCTATCCATTCTTCTGAGCCCCACAGAGAACCAGCTTCCTTAGCTAAGCTATAAGCAGCATGATTCGTAGACCTACATACCCAAGAAAAAGAAACGTTATCAATTTTGGTGCATAAAATATGGCAATCTTCCACTACTAATCCAAAATGTGATAAATCATCATGAGAGTTTTGGAGCAAATTGTAAATTAGTTGGGCATCCATTTCTATAGGAACGTTGTGTAAAGCCAACTCTTTGATCCAAGTAAGTGCTTCCCGAATACCCAAAGCTTCTGCCACTTTTGATTCATAACAACCATAAAGAATAATTACTCATCCCAGATAATGATACCAAGACCCATCTGATTTTGGTTTGGAAATAAAGCCGCATCAACATTCATTTTAAGTTAGCCCCCACCTGGTCTTTACCATTTTTGTTGGGCTGGTTCAGTAGCGTCTAGATCACCAAGAGCTTGCCTGTTCTGTTTATATTTTTTGAATTCATTTTGAGTCTTATCTTTTAGGAGTAAATATTAAGTAAAAGAATGATTTCATTAGCATTCCACACTACATCATTGCGATTGTTCCAAAGCGACCAACAAATCATAGTGGCAAGTGTACGATCATCTTGGTTAATTTTCTCCAGCAAAGAAAAGAAATTTACCTTGAAAGTTTCATCAACATTGGGCATGAAAGAAATGTGAGAAGCAGACCAAACATTTCTTGCAAAAACATAAGAGAAGAGGCAGTGCATAATCAACTCCTCAGCCTCTGCACAGACTGGACAAACAGTATCAATTGGGACAAACTTTGCATGCAAGTGATCGACTATTGGAAGGACTCCTTTAGTAGCTCGCCAGATCAGATTTTTCACCTTTGGGGATGCTTTCAACTGCCAAATCATCTTCCAAAAAAGGTCCTCCGTGGGGTGAAGATCATGGTTTCCATGATTAAATTGAGTATGGTATGCACTTCGCACCAAATAGCAGCCTGACGCTTCAAAAATCCAAAATAAACAGTCTACCACATGTCTAGACGTCAAAGGTATTTGCAAAATAAGATTCTTATTCCGCTTATTGAAAAGATTGCGAATAATATCCAAATCCCAATACATCGAACTTTCATCCATGAACTGGTTAACCATCACTACATTGTCACTCGGTAGTTTCTTTGACCACACATAGCCATCCTTCTTGCTTGGTAACCAGCTATTATCCCAGACACGAACCTTTTCCCAGTGCCAATACGAAAGGGAAAGCCTCTTTTGAGCAGATCTTGGGTAGCAAAAATGCTTCGCCATGTGAAGCTTGGATTAAATCCAACGTGCCTTCAAAGTTCGAGTAACCAGTGAGTTAGGCTCGGTAATAAGTCTCAGAGCAAGTTTCCCTAGAAGAACAATACTCATGACATGTAATTTTTTGAAGCTCAATCCTCCCCTAGACTTTGGTAGACAAAGCCGGTCCCAACTCATTCAAGAAATACCCTTTGAAGTGCCTTTGCTTCTGCCCCACCAAAATGAATTCATCAGACGTTCCACTTCTTCACAAAGGCCTACAGGAAGCAGAAAAGTGCTCATCACATAATTTGGAACTATCTGTGCCACTATCTTGAGAATCACCTCTTTCTCGGCCCTTGATAGTAGCTTCTCTCTCTACCCTTGTAGTTTTTGCCAAATTCTGTCTATTACAAAAGCAAACACCTCCTTCTTCTTATAGCCAATCAGGGATGGGAGCCCAAGGTAGGGCTCATGTCCAATAAATACCACAATTCCCAGGTGATTACATAATTCTTGCCTCCTTTCTTGACCCCCATTGGAACTAAAGAACATAGAAGATTTTTGGAAGTTTATGGCATGTCCTGACTCCAATTCATAGGCCTCCAAAGTCTGTTTAATAATCTCACATTGCTCAACATTTACCTTGAAGTAAAAAAAGATTGTCGTCTGCAAAAAAAAGGTGTGATATCATTGGAGCTCTCCATGCAATCTTACAATCTTGGATTTCTCTCGAGTTCACTTTGTAGTTCAAGACACTAGAGAGACCTTTAGCACAAAGTATAAAAAAGGTAAGGAGAAAGAGGACACCCTTCCCTTTGGGAATGATGGGTCCGATCTCCTTCCCATTGAGTATAACATGAAACCTGACAGTTGAGCTACAAAGGGTGATGAGATTAACCCACTGAGAACAAAACCCCATTCGAAGCATCACTTCTTTTAAGAATTACCATTCGAGCCTGTCATAGGCCTTACCAGTGTCCACCTTCAACGCTACATATCCGTCCTTCCCTTGTTTTTTTTGCTTCAAAAAATGCATCGTCTCAAAGGCTAGTACAATATTATCAGTGATCAAACCACCCGGAACAAATCCACATTGAGAATGAAAAACAATACTAGGAAGAATATACTTCAAATGGCTTGCAAGCATTTTTGCAATTATTTTATGAAGGACAATACAGAGCGAAATAGGCCTTCGATCATTCATACTCTCCGGGCTAGCGATCTTAGGAATTAACACTATAGCTATATCATTAAGGCCATTTGGAAAGCTACAACTATTTATTGCACAAAGATTTATTATCTAAGAGTGTGCACTTGGGTGGAGTTTAACCAATGCTTGAAAATTTAGCCTCTTAAAACCATTGTACATGTATATTGATTGTAATTATTTTTTGGGTTTGATTTTATTCATGTGAATTAGTTTGGGTTTTTTGTGTTTTCTTCTGTTTTGGGACTTGGCTTTTCTATTCCCAAGCTAATATAGTTTAATGGAAAGCCACCGTTTATTTCTGGAAAATATGGTTGACAGTGATTTGAGATGATATCTCAGTACTAGGATGGGAAAGAATACACTTGCAGTTCATGTTTTGTAATACAATGTGTTCGTTAAAAATTTCAAGTTGCAGTCATGAGTAAGAAATGGATTTTGATAGGCAGGAGCAGCACGTAGTATTAAAAAAGAACACATCTGGGACATTGTTATTTTGGTTGGGAATTGAGTATCAATCGTGTTCGTGTGATTGCATTGTAGCTTCAATTTCTAAGAAGAAGTTGTTTTATCATGACCAATATGTTGTTTATATACACATAATGCGTTCATTGCAATTCTTTTTTGAGTCATAGTGTGTTTGATAGATTGTTTTGTTCTAATTTTAGTATATTGAAGAAAGAAATTTTCGTTTCTTTTTTCTCTTTTTCGTTTCCCCCGTCTCCCAAGTGGAGTTCTGTGTTTGAAGTGTTTCTTGACAGCTCATATGTTGAATACGTGTTAAGTTATTTTACTTCAATATGTGTTGATTTTAATATATTTACAATAAGGAATCAATTTTGTTTTACGAATTGATATAGTTTTCAGAAAAAATACATCGCAACTCAATTTGAGTGTAACATGTTACAAAATAGGAAGAATTTGAGATGCTAACCGTACACTTAATGTGGCGACCCTCCTTGCTATTCAAAGTCAAAGATATAATAGTTAAGTCAATGTCCAAATTGGACTAAGATGCATTAATTTAATTTTTGAGACTACCATTTAAGCAATTAAATATGTTTGGGTTTATATGGAATCATATTATAAGTTTGGAATTTAAATGAAGTAAAGTATGAGGTTAGGGACCAACTTATAGCAAAGCAAGAAGTTAAGGGACTCTATGTGCAAAATTTCTTATATACCTAGAATTTTCTCTTGAATTGGGTCATTTTTCATACAAAAGAAGAAAAAAAGAAACAGAGAAGTCGAGAGACGAGAAAGAGAGACCGAGAGAGGAGCTGGAGGATCAAGTAAGAAGAGAAAATTCTTGGGAAAAATTGAAGATGGGAATTGGAGGAATGGAAGAAGAAGAACAAGGAGCAATTATGGTATGTAAGAAATTCTCACTTTCAAACTTTGATTTCATATAAATTTTAAGGTTAGTTTTCTTCAAGGGTTAAAAGATTTTATAGAATGATTAGTTGATTTGATGTAGTTTTATTGATTTAAATGGTGTAAAATTATGCTTCGACATGAAAATTGAGATCGGAAGAGCACACGTCTGTTATATATGAAGTTTCTGCCCTTTCCAACTTTAGGAGGTCATAACTAATAGTGTAAGTGAAATTTCAACAGGATACAAGTTGAAAAATGATCTTCTATGATTTGTCTATCATCCAAAATTTGAATAACGCCATCTGGAGGCAGATATGAGTTTTTATGATATGTTTTGTGAGAGTGGTTAGGGCTGACCCGAGAGCAGATTTTCAGGAAGTGGAGAAATATTTTGGTGTTCCTAATTTAGTCTTCTTGAGCTTAATTTCATATATGAGGAACTTATATAAGTGTTCTACCTTATGGGAAAATTTCATGAACATACGACACAGTTCTTCAGTATAAAATGGTCTTAAAAATGCACTGCCTAAAGAGAACTCAATTCGCGCTTGAAGAGTTGAATTGAGTTTTGATACAATAAGTGGTACACATAATTGATGGAAGAGTTTAATTAAGAGTGAAAATGAAAGATTAATGGGTTATTATTATGATGGCATAATCTTTGGCAATTATTAAGCTTCGAATTTAGTTTGTAGTGATAAAATAAATTACTGAAAACTAGAAGGAACTAGATGTAAGTGAAATTTTCATATGGTGTCGCAGGAAATGATAAAGGCTCAAAGGAAATGAAACATAAAAAGAGCTATATTGCTACTTAGCCGATTAGTGAAACTTTCCCTATTTTCTTAAAATGAAATTTATTATGTTATGAGGTTATATGATGCTATGAAATTTATGATAAAGTGTCTTTATGGATTTCCTTGAAAACTTATTCTTTCATTTGAAAATGAAATGTTCAAGGATTTTCAAGGATATGGCTTATTGAATATGAATATTATATGAAATGATGCTTTACGATTTTAGAGAAATGTTTGATTTGAAATATAATTTATGATGCATGAAAACCCCCATGTATCAAATGTTATGAATATGTCGCCTACGGGCGAATGGGCCCATGGCTCAAGCTGACCAAATGAATGCTACCCAGGCAAAGGGGCCTATGTGCTAGCTATGGCTCAAGCTGGTTGTTGTGCCGCCTAGGGGGAAGGGGTCATACCTATGACTCAAGCTGGTGTCTACGCGCGTACGACGAAAAATGTATAAGGTTACATGATTTTATGATATTATGGATGCTCATTTTTTGATGAATATTAAATGAGATAATGTTCATGATGTGTTTTAATATACAACGATTTTAACCATGTTGATGATATGCTGAGATTACAGTTTTCAGATTATGAAATTCTTTGATTAACTTTTTCATTTTATCCGTGACTTTTCAAAGAATGTAACGTGATTTCTCAAGGCAAGTTTATTTAAAAACTCCACTCACTGGGCTTATTAGCTCACATATTTTCCAAATAATTTTCTTTCCAGGTAGCAATTGGAGTTGGGCAACACATCAGTATCGAGCTTGCTATTTCAAGAATTGAGCCACCACGCAATGAAATTGATTTGCTATAAGATTTGCTAATCCTCTAATTTATATGGTTGACATGTATAAGGTTATTAGCATATAGTTAAAAATTGGGTGAATCATGTTGGGTTTAGTATATTCTTTGATCTATGAGGTGACGTTGCTTATAATGAGAAATTATTGGTTTGTGAGACGTTGATGTGTTGGCGTTGGGAATTGATATAGTTTGGCTTTTGTTAATAAATTATGGGGAGATGCTGTCAAAAATTTTCTAGGATAATTAGCATGTTCATGAGCTTTGACGGTAAATTTTAGCTTTTAGTTAGAATTTCTCATCGGCGTATGTCATACTTCTAGTAAGTTAGAAGTACTAGCGTTGGGCGTGTCACTTAGGCTATTGTGATTTTGTTCTTTTGTGAGTTCATCAACAAGTGCTTTGA
>CAVNYN010204521.1:4374-20671 GCA_963692815.1 Nyctanthes arbor-tristis
CCCCCCCCCCCCCCCCCCCCCCCCCCCCCCCCCCCCCCCCCCCCCCCCCCCCCCCCCCCCCCCCCCCCCCCCCCCCCCCCCCCCCCCCCCCCCTTTGCAGTGTTAATTATAATGAATTATAATATATTTTTTGATAAGCAAGTTGATTTTTTTATAAGAAAATGACAAACATAAATATAATAATGCCATCAAACAAAAACCTAACACTTTACCAAGAAAAAAATAAAAGGATAATTTTCGATGCTAGCCACAGCCACTGTATTTTCACTCAAGTTTCATTTGGATTGCAGTGTTTCAATTTGTATAAATTTTATTATTATTTTTTTTTTTTTTGCAAATTTCAATTTGTATTAATTAATTAATTGGTTCGTTATACTTCAGTTATTCTTAAAAAAATTAAGCCATCATATTTAGGTTAGTTACAACTTTTACCGAATAGAATTTAAATGAGTTGCACATAAAGTACTCTTTAGTGTTTCAAAATTATAATATTTATGTCTATATTGTTTTAATCACATTTTTCATTTCCAATTTTAACTGGTTAGCAAATTTCATATCTTTGATGTCCATTTTCGCTCAAAAAATATGTTAAAATAGTGTAAACAAATTGTGTATTTTATTTTATATATGAAAAAAAGAAAATATAACTAAAATAAAAATGTGATTTGGTCAAAAAAAAGATGTGATGAATTATTTTTTATTTAAAAGTAGGGTAATATAATTTTCAAAAATTGGACCTTAATATTAACATAAATGAAAAGTTGATAATAATACAAATATGATTAAAAATATTTCCAATATAACTCTAACATAACAATGATTATATATTAAGTACAACCATTTGAATTAAATTATGGTGTAAATAGTGGTATACTGCTTGAATGGCGAATTCGATCGTAAAGTCAATTGTAGGCGGAAGAAAAATGAGAGGAAGGCGGATAATTGGGGAAGAAAATGGAGGAGTGTGACATATAAGATAGACAACGAGGGAGTGTTGGAATTTGCAAGGAGTAATCAATGGGAACTTGCACGAGTCGAATGCGATACGCTAAAGGTGATTACAGATATAATTGCAGATGAACTATTGACTCTTAATGCTTTATGCTTCTATTGTCAGAGAAGTACGTAATTTCTTGTGTATAGGCAATTCTGCGGCTCGTGCTATTATATTTCTAGGGATAGAAAAAAAGATAGCCAACACTCTTGCCTTCTTGGCTTTTTGTGGAGACTTAGCGTCAAATGTAAGTTTTTCTAACAAACTTGAATATATTAACTCAATTTAAATTACTTTTCTCCGAAAAAAAACTCAATTTAAATTATGACAATTACGTAATTGGATTATCACAGTCGGCGTACAAATCCAATTAAAAACTATTGCTAAACAAGTAGTCTAGTACACGATTTTTATGCAATGAAATCCGACTATAAAGCTGAAAAAAGAAGAAGATATATGTAAATATTAGAATGATAAGAACTAATGCGTGAAGTTTTTTTTTTTTCCTTTTTAACATAGATGGGCAAACAAAAAATAGCACTTGACACACATATACACACACTTCTAGTGAATTTCGTGAAAATATGAGAAAAAATAACTTTTATTTCTTTAATAATAATAATATAAAATAAACCCCCTAAGGGAAAAAATAAAATCACTAGCCCCACCAAAAAAAAAAAAAAAAAAGAACGAAATCGTCGAATTACAAAAGTGGGACCAACGTCTCGGTATTTTCGTTGGTACCTCCATACTTTAAATAGTAATTGAAAAAAAAATGGCAGAAATACGTTTTTTCCTAGGGTTTCTTGGCCTCTAGGTTCTCCAGTCTCCTGCTGGTTTCTTCCACCCCTCGTGGTAGTTTCCTACCTTTTTCCACAACTGCGCTCTATTACTTTCACAGATCTGTACCCAATAAACCTTTCCTTACAACTTTATAATCATGAATTCCATCAAACTGTCACGACTTTGCGAGAGACTTAGACTTCAGGAATAGGAAGATCCTTCTGTGGTTGTGCATCAAACCAAACTTCAGTTTGCGAACGAACGGATTGACCGATGTCTTGTTGGTAAAGTCTTGGGGGTCCAAAGCTGTAAACCTTGAAGGCTTTACTAGGGTTCTCCGGTGGATATGGAATACCATTACTCCCTTTCAGATCGATGCTTCTGGCATCCAGAATACCTTTATTTCCTCATTTGATTCAGGTAGGGTTCGTCAACTAGTTCAGATGGGACAAAAATCTCATTGTTCTTGTGCCGCCCACAGAAAGTGATGATGCTGCTGATCTTGACCTCTCATTTAGTGATTTCTGGGTTCACTTTTTAAAAGTCCTGGTTGGGTTGAAAGATTAATCTCTCTTCAGAGAGTGGGGCTCGAGGTTAGGAACGGTTACAATGGTTGACTTATCTAGATCGGTGGGGCGTGTTCGTATCACCTTCAATATCACTAAGCCTTTACATATATGCTTGCGCATCAAACTTGCTGTCAATCATAATTCCTTATCATTTTTCAGTATGAAAAACTCCCAGACAACTGCTATGCAAGTGGATTGATTGGCCATCGCTGGATGGAATGCTCAAAATGGAATCTCGGTGGATAATGTAGGCAAGAGTTGAGAGTTGCTTTGCTTTGGGCGAAATATATCCATATTTCTCTTCAATCATACTCAGATGGGCATATTGATGCAATAAGAACTGATCAAAATAAGTGGATTTAGTTCATTTATCAGCTTTTATAGGAATCCAAATAGGGACCTTCGACCCTCTTCATAAGACCTCCTCAGGAAACTTCGTTCACTCAGTGGCATTCCATAGATCTATGGAGGCGATTTCAATGAGATTATCTTTGCTAATGAAAAAGATGGAGGAAATTGTAGTTCACAGAGTCGAATAGAATCTTTTCGTGAAGTGTTACTCGACTGCCTTTTGGAGGAAATTCTAACTTATGGACCTACTTTACATGGAATAATAAAAGAACACGTGAACAATTCATACAAGAACTGCTGGACATAGTTTCTTGAGATGAGTCTGCGGCTTAGCTCTTCCCATTGGATTCGCTTTCGAATTTGGATTTCCTTGGTTCAGATTATAGACCTCTGCTCTTATCACTTGTTCCATCATTGGTTGAATATCCCTCAAGCAGCAGAAGAGGCCTTTTAGAGTAGAATCTTTTTGGATTAATGAGCAAGGATACAAAGAGGTAGTTACTAGTAATTGGCTGACTTGTGTGATTGGTGGGAATCAAATGCAGTCTTGGTGAACATTGGGCTGCTATTTCCTATTGTGCTTCAGACTTATAGGATTGGAATGATAAAGAGTTTAACAGCTAGAAATCAGAATTGAATAAGGTAAAGAAATCACTTGCAAAATTGTACAAAAGCAGGATGGGTGCTGAGAGATGGAAGGAAGTCAGACAACTTGAGGCGTTGATCTTCAAGCTTGAAGAGAAGGTAGAGGCTTTTTGGAAACAACTGTCTCGAGTTGAGTGGCTCAAGAAGAGGGATCAAAATACTAGATTTTGCCATACTAAGGCATCTCGGCAAAAGAGGAAAAATACAATCAACTTGATTGAAGATGAAGAGGGTACAATTGGCCGCTCAATGGAGGAAACAGCCTCCATTTTTTAGAAGTATTTCATGGATCTTTTTACTTCCAGTAGCCCCTCTTCAATTCAACTTGCAAATGAGACAGTAGGAATATATCGAAGGATGACAAGGGAGGATTTGGAGTTACTTGGGTGGCCCTTTACCAAAGAAGAAATCTGAGAGACAGTATTTGATATGGCTCCTTCTAAAGCACTAGGCCCGAATGGTTTCAAAGATGATATAGGAGAAAATGCTTCAGAGGTATGTATGAGGTGTCTCAATGAGGAGGTGAACCTGGATAATATTAATAATACCACACTAGTTTTGATTGCTAAAAAGAAGGGAGCGAGACAAGTGACAGACTTCTGACCTATCAGTCTTTGCAGTGTAATATATAAAATAATTTCCAAGATAGTGGCCAACAGAAGTAAGCAGGTACTACCTTCTTTAATTGATGGAAGTCAAAGTGCATTTATTGAAGGAAGACAAATTGTGGATAATGCTATAATTGCATTCGAGAGTAATCATTCCTTTAAGAAGCGAATTAATGGCAATAAAGGGTTTTTGGTTGTGAAACTCGATATGAGTAAGGCCTATCATCGTGTCAAATGGGTCTTTATCATAAAGGTTATAGATAGTATGGACTTTCTCCAGAAATTGCAGCAACTTGTCTTCATATGTATTTCTTCAGTGAGCTTTGGAATTGCAATCAATGGCCAGACTATGGATTGTTTTCGTGGATCTAGAAGACTCCAACAGGGCTATCCTCTCTCTCCATAGTTGTGTATCGTGATGGCTGAAGCTCTCTCAGGCTTAATTTGGAAGGCAGAAAATGAAAGGGATCTTATGTGCTTCTAATGCTTCCACCAGGCTCCCTGGGTTAGCTGTTTATTCTTTGTCGATGACTCTTTCATTTTTGTACATTCTAAACTCTCAGATGTGGAGTCATTGAGTATCCTTCACAAGTATAGTCTTTGCTGAAGTTAAGTTGTAAATTTTGATAAATCTTAATGTTTCTTTACTCCCAATGTAGATCATTTTGTAAGAAATAATATTATACAGATGTTCGGGGTTAGTGATAAGAATTTCAATGTAATGTATCTTGGCTTTCCTATCTTAGTCGGAAGACAAAAAAAAAAAAAGGCCTCTTTGAAGCTTTGATAGACATGTTTAAAAAAATAATAGCTGGGTAAAAGCAAGTGCTCCTATCTTCAGAAGGTCGAGAAGTAATGATTAAATCAGTGCTTCAAGCGATTCCCAGTTACTAGATGAATTTGTTTAGACTCATGCTGTGATCGCTTCTCTCCAGACCCTTATTACCAAATTCTGGTAGAGTCGAGATGCTTGTACAAAAAAATTCATTGGACTCAATGACGTTCACTTTATAAACCCAAATGCGAAGGAGGTTTGGGCTTTGAAGACTTAGAGGCTTTCAGCAAAGCAATGGTCGCCAAACAAGGATGGAAAATATGGCACAATCTACTTTCTTTGGTAGCTCAAGTGATTAAAGGAAAATACTTCCCATCGTCCTCTTTTTTAGATGCCCAATGCAAGAATGTAGACTCTTTTCTTTGGCAGAGTATTTTATGGAGAAAAGAACTCATAAAAAAGGGGCTGCTTTGGAGTATTTGAAATGGGGAATTGCTTGATGCCTTCAGTGACCCGTGGTTGCCCAAACCATGGCCTTTCAAGCCAATTACTCCCCAAGGTTCAACTCAATGTAAAGTGGCAGATTTGTTCACTGTCACGGGAGATTGGAATCATAGCAAAATTGAGGATCTTTTCTACCTCTTGGAAAGAGAGTCAATCTTTTCTTTACCGAAAGGTAGACGTGATGGTAATGACAAACTAATCTGGCACTATAAAGGCAACAGAGCTTATACAGTGAAAAGCGGATACAAGTTGCTTACAGACATAGAAGCGATTGAGGAGGAATCTCACAAGGTGGAGCACAGACTCTGGTAGAATAAATTATGGAATCTTCAATTACCTTCTAAAATTTGACTTTTTGCTCTAAGGATCTTTCATCAAGCCATGCCAACTTATAAGGAAAACATGAGTCGTCGAGGCATTTAAATTGATGGGGCGTGTAATGATTGTGGTATGTTTGAAAGTGCTCATCACATCTTGATTGTCTGCCCTTATGCAAGAGGAGTATGGAAACATCTAGGCTTATAGGAATTACTGAAGAAATAAAAACAAGTTGGCAGCTTGGAAGATACATGGTTGGACATCATGGCCTGTAATGAACAACTAGTAGTAGAACTGATTTACACTTCTTGGTGGTTCTTACGGTTCGAATGCAATCAAATTACTCATCAAGGCACCCCACGAGTGCCTAGTAGTATGGCATTGCCATTGTTGATTATTTGCGAAAACACAGAGCGGCAAATGTTTCACCTGCAGTTGAGTCGAGCTCTCGAACCCTTTTGTGCTCAGGCTGTCTCAAGCTAAATACAGATGCTGCAGTCAAGAAGGGTCTCGGCATCTATGCCATTGGAGCGGTGATTAGAGATGAGCATGGAACGGTGATAGGTTGTATGGCAAAGGACCGATCTGGTGGACCCTCGGTGGAATTAGCGGAAACGGTGGCCATTTTGGAAGATTTAAGTTTGCTCAAAACCACCATTTCGTGATCAACGAGGTGGGAGTCAGATTCTCTTGTGGTTATTTCCCAATTACCTCAGGCTTCATATTTACGTCTTTTTGCATATATTTAAAGGGGAGATTCGATAGTTGCTAGTAGAGATAGATTGTTGTTCTTGCAATTTTATTTGACGTCAAACGAATAATATTGCCCATTCCATTGCTACGCGGTCACTAGCCATACATTTCTCACATGTCTCATTGTAACCCCTATTTTCTTTAGCCTTGCGTTTCTCACATGTTTGATTGTAGCCCCTATTTTCTTTCTCCTATCTTGGGGCAGGATTGTTCTTGATTTTTTACGGCTATTATTATTACCCTTTCCAAAAAAAAAAAAATAAATAAATAAATAAATAAATAGTAATTCAAAATTAGGTTCATTCGTATATGATACCGAAAAATGGAGGACTGAGCATCAACATTCCACCTAACATGCGAACCGCCAAAAGCCCTAAATAAGCTCCCTCACGTTGAGCTTAAGCATTATCCCTTTAGCTTCAAATATTCCGCAGATTTTTCTTTCTCATCTCTGCAATCGACATGTCTAAGAGGTAACTCTTTTGAATTTCTTAATTAATTTGGTTTTAGTGTTTATCAGAAATTCTGTGGTATCCGTTGGGATTCAATGTTTGTTTTTCTTTTCGATGTTTTAGATCATATTTTTCGAATCTGTGGCAATTACTTTAAATTTCTCTGCATTCGTCATGACTCTGTTCGATAATTTTGTTTTGAATAATTTTAATTAGAGTCATCGATGACATTAAGGTAAAGCAAAATATATGATCGAAATGTGGTTTGGTAATAGTTTGAGATTATATTTGGGCTGGAAAAGAATAAGCGGGAAATGAAAGAAAAGGAGCATTGAATTTAGCGGGAAAGATATACACAACAAAAGGAAAAGAAATACAATAATCAGGTTATTTTTTCTTGTTATTATGATGGTTATTTCTTGACTAAATATGATAATCAGGTTATTTTTTCTTGTTATTTTGGTGGTTATTTCTTGACTGTCAAATTCTCCGAACCCTGGTTATTTATCTTGATTAGAGTTACGCTATCGCCCAATTTAGCGCCAATAGAAACTGAAGCCATTAAAATCTGATGGGTTGCCTTTGCCTTTCTTTGTTGCATGTTTTTACTTCCTTTTTGATGAAGTTCTGGATATTCTTTTATTGTGGCATATAGATTTGTTTGCAGTGACTGCATATTCTTGTGACCACAGTAATCCAATGTGTTTATAATCAAATAGTTCGAAAATGGAATCTTCAGTTGTATCAGGAATATGAATCTATAATTGGCTTTACGTTTCAAGCATGGATTTTTGTATCCAGTTACTTTGAGATGGCTATGGACTGATGGGAGACCTCATAAATTCACGTATTTGATTATTTTGATGTTTACAGGGTTCTCTGCAAATTCTTTGCCCACAGGGCATGTCTAAAAGGGGAACATTGTGAGTTCTCGCATGATTGGAAGACCCCTCCCAATAATGTAACTTTTTAGCAACTTGTTTGGATTGTCAAACCACTTACTGGGGACAGCAACAATGTTAATTTTCTGCTATATTATTGCAGATATGCACCTTCTACCAAAAAGGAGTTTGTGCTTATGGTAGTAGGTGTAGATATGAACATATCAAAATTTCTAAGTTACAGTCTCAAGCTCCTTCTTCGTCAGCATATTCCCACCAACATGCTCTCCCGGCTGATCATCGTTCTGAATCTGGAGCTGCTACTGCAGGCGTTGTCAGAGCTGTTTCTTCTGAGCATTCAGCTTCTGGTGGACCTTTCCATCCTCCTAGTAGACCAGCATGGAGTGGAAAATCTGGCGATCCTGATATGGCAGAGAATGATGATGTTGGGGAGCTGAGAAGGGTTAATCCTGCTGATCACCCAATCTGTTCTTTTGCTGCTGCAGGTAATTGTCCTCGCGGGGAAACATGCCCTCATATTCATGGTGATCCATGCCCCACCTGTGGGAAACAATGCTTGCATCCCTTCCGACCTGAAGAGAGAGAACAACACATGACAACATGCGAGAAACTGCAAAGAAACTTAGAGGCATTAAAACATAGCCAAGAAATAGAGTGCAGCGTATGCCTCGAATGTGTTCTATCAAAGTCTTCTCCGTCTGAGCGGAAGTTTGGAATATTATCAGAGTGCGACCATCCATTCTGTATATCATGTATTAGGAATTGGCGTGGTAGTTCCCCTGCATCAGGAATGGATGTTAATTCTGCTCTAAGAGCATGCCCAATTTGCCGGAAACTTTCGTACTTTGTCATTCCTAGTGTCATATGGTATCATTCAAAAGAAGAAAAACAGGATATTGTTGATAGTTACAAGGCAAAGCTCAGGTAAGACTAACCCTCCCCTTTACCTACAACTTACTTTCTCTTCCCCACACTACACCCTCTCGCATACATATAAATGACTTATGCTCTTGTAGGTCTATCGATTGCAAGCACTTTGACTTTGGGAATGGGACCTGCCCATTTGGGACCAGTTGTTTTTACAGGGTAAATGAACTTTTAACTCCTGCATTCTTTTTGCTTCGCCGTTGATCTTTTATGCAATTCTAGTTGTGTTATTGTGTAAATAATGGATGTCTGTGAATTAATATCCATAGGAAAAAGCAACTCATATTGCCTTGATATTGGACCTAGTGTGTAAAAAGGTTAAAGTGAGAACTTTGATACACTTAAAATGAAACTTAACACAAGCCACGTGTCAGCCAAAATACCTCTGGCACTTCTAAAACCATTTGCTTCTGATTATTCCATCATTCCTTATCCCTTTAAGCACTAGATAAGCAATAGACTGTTTTATTTAAAATGTATCTCCATTTTAGTTTTGGTTTCGACCATAGAATGTAACGTGTATATGAAAGAGGTATAATATGCTGTAAATTGCTTTAGTTGTGATTCCAAATGGTGTCTTCGTCTGAAACAATTAGTGATAAGAGAGGAATTTATTTTCCAATCATCCAACAGATGCAGTCTCAGGGTGGAATGGATCTTGGTTGGTTAAGGTTGCATATTCATTGCTGTTGGGATTTTCATTTTGCCAATTATTTCAGGATGAGAATTAGATTACTAAGATTCGCCATCATGGCATTTTTTGACATAAGAGAAGTAAAAATATGTCCACGTGGGTAAGAAAATCTTAAGCTGAAATGGATCTAAATATTAACTTGTGCTGAAAGGGTGGACTGGCATGCCCAATCTAAGGGTGAAAGGTACCTGAATTCTCCAGTACATGGTACATGGCTGCTGGCCTGCTGCAACAGTGGTTTTTAGATTGCAACTTATTTTTTAATGAAATATTGCCTTTTGTCTTTTGGACGTAGACTGCAAGAGAGTCAGAAATCATATACAAGCAAAAATTATTTTCATATTAAATAATGACTTCTGACCTAATTATTTATGGGTATCCTTTTCTTTTTTGTCTTTATGTGCTATTAAGGCTCCTTGCTCATTTGAAAAAATGAGACACATTTTCTAATTTTTTTTAACAGTCCCCACTGTTGATAGATAAATCCCTGAAAAACTGAAATTTTGGTCTCCATTACAATTCTGGGTCCATCTCTATGATCTTTAGCCCGTTTTGCTGTTGAAGCCTGTTCTTTTCTCCATTTTGTCAAGTCTCCTTTTGCTTTGGGTTTCCAGATTGTAAAACCGACATGTATCGGAGTTTCCACTGGGTCTCTGCATTCAGTATGTGCCACTACTACCTAGATGAATGTTTTGCAAGTTCTATTCAATAACCTATATAGTTCCTAATGTTCTTATAGAATTGGAAGAACGAGAGAATATGAGGGAATAGGTAGAATTGGAAGATGAGATGGCAGTCATTTGTCCAGAGCCAGTGGCATTTGTCCTGCTACTAGGATTTGATGAGTGATTTAAGTGATGAATATGATTATTTCCTTTTGAGTTCTTGTTTATTGAGGAAACTTTGGTGTGCATTTTGATCTCCGTTGAGTTGTACGTGGTTAGTTGGGAATCCTATATCTTACCTTTTAAATCTTTTACTATTAGTGCTGGACTTTACTAGTTGCTGTATTTGTCCTGAAGTTCTGATGGTGATATTGTTGAGGTCTTAATTGGCTGGTATTAATTTAATTCATTATGTTGATAATATGTTTTTGGGTTGTTCATATTGCAAATCACTTGTTATTTTGACAACTAAGATTAATGTGTACGACAAAGTTAGGGTAATGCTGTCTTGCTTTCTTATGAGTTTGATAGTGTGGATGTAGTTGCTAATACAACTTGGGTTTTTATTTTTATTATTTATTTTATTTATTATTATTATTAATATTTTTTTTGACTGTTCCTGTTGCAAATAATTTGCTAGACATTTAAGCTGCAGCTGCTAACATTAATGTGTAAACAAATATTGAGTAAGGCAGTCATGTGTTGAGATGAGTTTGGTAGTATGGATGCAGTTTCTGATGCGATTTAATGGGTCTTTGATTTTCAAATTTCAATGTAGAAATTGTAATGAGGTAGACTAAGTGGTGGAGATTTATGTGAGTTTGAGATGTGTGGTTGGGATTGAATAGTTGTGAAATCGGGTGTTAAGTGAAGTTATAATAAAAAATTGATAATGAGAATCGAAAACCCTTTTTAGGGAGTAAACTCATAGTTGTGACCTCAAATCAGTTGATATAATAAAAAATTGATAATGAGAATCGAAAACCCTTTCTAGGGAGTAAAATCATAGTTGTGACCTCAAATCAGTTGATCAGGATTAACTGTTGGTAATGAATACCTTTGAGTGCTGAGTTTAGTAGTATGGATGCAGTTGGTAATGAATCATGTATGTAAAATAATAGTTTTTTTACCTCAATCAATTAATTAGGATTAACTGTTGAAACTTTAATATTGTAAATACCTTTGGGTGATTGGTGAGATAAGGTGTCCCCCTTTTCTTATTTTATGTCATTTGTGTTGACAAAGAAAACTAGAAAGTTTGTGCAAAATAAAATGCCACCTAACATTACACTTTTCCAAGTGTAAATGTCTTAAATTGAATTTATGAAATTGAATGACTTTATTTAGAGTCTAGTTACCCATTCACAATTAGTAAATGAATTTTGCAATTTCAATCTGATCTATAGAATAATGGACCCAATTAAATTGATTACTACATGTGAGAGTGAGGACGAGATTTTGGATAACCTGTGTTTCTCTCTCCTACGTATGAGATTGTCCAGTTTCATAACTCTAAGATCAATTAATTAGGATTAACTGTTTAAAACTTTAATATTCTGTGCATTTTTTTCCTTCATGTGCATGCTTTTGCTACTATTTAAACCATAAATACTTCTATATGCATTCCATGTTTACAGCATGCATATCGTGATGGTCGTTTAGAGGAAGTGGTCCTTCGCCATCTTGGGGCTGAAGATGGGAATACAGTGATTGCGAAACATATCAGGTTTATGATTCTACAGTAATTTTATTCTTAGAAAATTCTTTTTCTGTGTTTCCCCTTTTCATTTTTTCCTCGCCTGTTCAACAATTATGTTTCAGGCTTTCCGACTTTCTCAGTAACTTACAGATCATGTGATGGAAGCATTAAAGTTTCCTGGAAATATTCAGGTTTGGGTTTCTTATCCGAACTTCCAACACCTGCCTGTGGCTTTCACGCTAGAAAATTTTTCGAGCCAAGTTTTATCGTGGATTATTCCATTCGTGTTTATGAAATGGTAAATATGTGGCATAAATATATGGCTTTAATGCTTTGATGTATTGTTTGACTTGTGCCTTCCTGTCACCTATCAATGTTATGTTTGATTGTGTAGTGCTGAAGTGCAATAAAATCTCTGGACACCAAATTTTAGTTTCAAGCACATAATGTGTGTCATAAGCAGAGGTCTGAGATTGTTTTAAAAAATCAATGGTTTTTCATAACGATCGACTTAATTTGTCTTTATGATCTCAAACTGAGAGATGCTATTGAAATGAGTTACCATTTTATTACAAATATGTTCTGTTTACCCAGCCCATAAGCTCCTTGCCTGCAGGGGAATATGGTGGCATACTGGTGCAATTTTCAAACTGTGGAGTGTGAACTGTAGATGGGTCTGAAGTGCTTTTACCTAAGGTAAGATGCTAGTTTATGTTTGCATTCGCTTGCATTATGATGTTGGACACGTTCCATCATCATTAAGGGGTGTATGAGTCATAGATGCTGTAGTGTCAGGAAAAAATAGACGTCGAAGGGAATAGGATCTCACTAGTGCAGTGGGGGGAAGGAAGCACTACTGCATCATCTGGAAATATTGCAAGTTTTTCATCACTTTATCTTCAAAACTTTGCCTGTTTAGATATTTAACGTGTTTTCCCCCCTACTTGACACTTTCAGATACAGTAATTTCTTCAATGAATGAATCGTTGGATCAAGGCTGCCACCCCGCTATATGAATTATTTGTGCAATAAACAAGACCGAGAAGTTACTTATTGAACATACCCAAAACTTTGGGATCCACCCGTTGATGGTTTGTTTACAGATTTAATACAAAGGTGATGAAAATAAAGGTTGTGAAAATGGTTTTGCATGTAGCCAATTATTTACCCCATTACAAAAGTTATAGTGTACGTACTTGTAAGGTAATACGTTTGGCATTGATTTTTTTGTGAAATATTTGTTGTCATATTTGGCAACTTTTTTTGGAATGTTATGATGTATTTTTTGTTATATATCATAGGGAAAATTATCCAAAAGGAACTTAAAATTTTGTTCTTTTCCCATTAAACTGCCAGATGTAAGGATTTGCCCCGTAATTTCTCGTTGTTCTATTTGTTTGTAGTCGTTGCAAGTAAATCAATTGCAATTACATATATTGACAGTACAACCTGCACACAAATGTGTAGAGATTTACATACTAGTGAAGCGCAATACAAAGAAATATACAAACTAGCATAAATGTTGGAATTTCGAGCTCAGCTTGTCATTGGTGAGACCCGAAGTCGGGATCTTGAGGATTTCTGGTAAGAGCCTAATCAATTAAACTAGGCTTCATTAAAAATGATTTTGTGCCATATGTTTGTGGGCCAGCTCACATGAGTTGTTCAATGATTTCTGTCACATATGCATTTGGCGGATATCGGAATGGGCATCATTGGCAAGCTAATCAATGTTATCTTTATTATTATTATTATTATTATTATTATTTGATTCTTACAATTAATTCCAATTCTGTATTATATTTTTATCTTGTTTATCTCAATTCACTAGCCCGCCTTACAAAAAAAAGGGGTAAAACCTTTACACATTTTCACATTTACAATGTGTTTGGCAACTCTGTCAGATTATAATTTCGATTATAATCTGCTACACAGTATCATTTCATTGGTTTCACTTTTTTCAAAAAATAAAAAAGTGAAAGTCAAGTCGCAATTGTTGACTTTTTACACAAAACAACCAATAAAATAATGTCACATTACATATTATAATCTAGAGTATAATCGGGATCTTTGCCAAACACTTTGTTAAGTTCCTAACTATTAATTTCTCTTCCGATCTGTCTCTAATTTATACATATTTTTGCATTCAGGTTTTTAATCTTTGTTTTTTAGCAGTGGAGGTCTTTAACTTTTTCAATTGTTTACTTTCAGGTTCCTATATTTGATTTCTTGCAGTGGAGGTCTAAAATCTTTTAAAAATTAATAATAAGTCAAGTAATTTTAACGGAAATGTCTAATTTTTCAGTTATTATCTTACACTTCTCTCCCTCGTCAAATTGCTTTTGCATTCTAGTAGCACTACCAAACATGCTCTTAAGCTAATGAGTGATAGAAAGCATGATACAATTTTGATACAAGATAATCAATAATAATAATAATAATTTATATCATTATGTTAAGATATATTTTCATAAAACACTCCAAATTTGAAATAAAACTAAAATTATGTTTGTAATTTCAAGATCTCAAATCAAATCAAACTAAACTGTGAATCAAATGTCGACAAATTATTATAAATAATAATGTCTGGTGACGAGTAGGAAAGAAAAATGTAAACAAAGGCACCAGCTCTTTTTTATTCTTTCGTTGTACAATTGTAAAAACATGAAATAATACTTGTACACGCACCAAATATCCCACATTATGTGTAACAATGAATGTGAATACGAATATACGATGGACAGATAAATCTAGTTCTTGATGAGGGCAGCAAGAGACAAAATCAATGAAGAAAACACGATCATTCCAGAGACTGGAAGGAAGTTGGCGGCACCTTGATCGGGTGCTGGTGCTGGTGGTGGAACTTCTTGAGCCATTACAGATGTTGCCATGATTGCTGCAAGCATCAAAACAGCCTTCAAATTTGCCATTGCAATATGTTTGTGTTATTAACTTAAATGGTTAGGGAAGAGAAGAAGAAAGAAAGAAAGAAGATTGAAAGCTTGAAGGATACAAGAAGCTTGGCTATGTTTTCTTGATACATTTCAAAGGTAATTTATATAGGAATACGAAGGAGGCCGGGGGTGGGTTGGGGGAGTTGTGGGGGCCAGGCAAATGATGAAGAAGAGTTGTGATGATAGGTGGAAAGAGAAGGTAGAATAAGAAGAAATTCATTTTCTTCATCTCAAAGTTAAGGTGAATTTGATAAATCATTTTCAATGTCTCGATAACTACTGATGATGAATAAAAATTTGTTTCGAAAGCTAGTCAATTCTTGGTGTGAATTCGTTTTTGCCGTTCCCTTATATTTTTACTATAGTTTCAGAGACATCTTGAAGGTGAAAGGTGATGCTACCAATCAGGTCTCAATTAATGTGTAAACACAATCTTTTTAGAACCATTTTAAAATTTTTGTTTTGTTAAAGATGCAGACAAAATGGGCCCCGGATAAGTCGATGGATTTTGACTCTCAAGTTTAATATTTGAATTTGGAAGTGCCCAATCTAATTTCCAAAGGGCATATCATGAAAAGATAATCTATTGAGGTTTCATAAAAGAGTCCCACTGTGTTTAGCAGCTAGTTATAAATAATTTGATTTATTTATAGACTCTCACTTCATAGTATATCATAAGTTCAGTTTTTCAAAAAGTCAATGAGTAAAAGCCAATACGATATTTTTGACTTTTTAAAAAATCCAATATGCTATTTCAATAATAATAATAATAATGGTTAAAATAATAATAATAATAATAATAATTTTCAAAAAAAAATGATTACATCATATATATAAAACTTGGAAAGAATCAAAACAACTAGGCTCGTGTGTCATTCAAGGCGGGGACGACCATGTGAGGGACACATGGCACAGGTTGGTTTAGCCGTTTAGCTAATAATATTATATATTATTATTATTATTATTATATAAATGGTTCGTCAATAAGGATGTTCTTTAAGTCGGTGTAGTAATTTATTGAATTTATTATATCTACAGAATGGCTAGTTATTATACCTATCTGTATATATGGCACCTATTCAAATTGAGTTTTAAGGGTAGAGGTGGGGGTGAATGTTGTTCGAATAGCTTCCACATATATAGGTAGGCATAATATATAACCGGCCTATATACGGGCATAATAATAAAATTTTTGGTATTCCAATCGGTTAAAGTCTCAGTTCAAATTATTTTCACATTTAATACCTAGATTTCTAGGACTTTGACTTATTGGTGCCTATTGATCGACCATGAACAACTTGATCTTCTAAGAATATCATAGAAGACCTTAGCAAGAAGAAAGAATAACCGAGAGCCATCTGTTGGTAGTCTTTTTTTAAAAGAGAAAGATATGTTGGTAGTCTTATCCCCTTCAAATTAAAATCAAAATTCGGCTTTGATTACATCAACAAGTGGCGCATGCGAGAGAGAAAGCAAAGTTTCTAAAACTGATTGGAGTATTGAGTTGAATAGTACGCATTTCATGATAAAAGTATGGAATCAATGAAAATATCAATGCTACAAATGGCACAAGTTGGTTTAGCCTTAATAATTACCTAAATTTAATTCGAGACCAATTGAATTTTGACATGATTAATTTGCTTAATCATCAATGAAAATGAGTTTGATTTTTCTTAATCCAAACACGTGTCTCACATTATTGCC